>CAEFZX010026736.1:0-17153 GCA_903066825.1 Alfaro cultratus
TAGACAACTTGTCTCTTGTTGTTAAATCAACTTCATGAACTTTAATTTCTGAGTTAAAACCAAAACAATTTTCTTGTCGACTTAAATTAAATTTTCAAGTTGAACCACCTTCAAATGTTTTACAGTGTAGAAATGGTGTAGCATCTTTGCTTTTTTGTCTTTGTTGTTATAATTCAAGTTTAAATACTAGATATTGGAGTGATTAATAAATCATTAATTTCAGCTCTCACTGAATTTTCGTCTCATTTTTTAAGTATCCATTTAAATGCTGAGTTGGAACGAACTAATTGTGCTTTTATATACAATACCCATCTATGCTGCCTCTATGAACTGGAGAAAATAAAAGTTTGATAAAATAACTCTTAAACCGAGTGCAGGAGATGGAAAAGAGCCTGTTGGCCTTAAAGTGAGACAGATGACACAGATAATAAGGTGACCTTCATCTTTGTGGACTCTGAATTCAAGGAGGAACACCTTTGGCCTCGATTATATGGGTCAGCAGAGCAGGAGCAACCCTAACCCACAGTGGAGGGGATCAACAAGTCAAACGGACACACATACACTGCAAAAACACAAAGTCTTACAAAGTATCTGGTCTAGTTTCTAGTTCAAATATCTCAGTGAGCTTTAAATAAGACAATGCTAACTGATAAATAACCTTTTGGTAAGACATAAGAGATTTTTTTAAATCAATAATTTCTTAATGTTGGTTAAAAAGTATTCGTTCCACTGGCAGATTATTTCAATTAAAATAAGAGATTTTTCCCACGTTAAGTTAAATAATCTGCCAGTGGAACTTTTTAAATTGATATTAAGAAATTAATGACTTAAAACAAGTTCCTTTATCTCGCTGAAAAGTTACTTGCAAGTTAGGTTTGCCTCATTTCAAGTGTAGTAAAATATTTGCACTAGAAACTAAGTTAAAAACACCTATTAAGATTTTGTTTTTGCAGTGTGTCAATTATAGCACCTTCTAAACGCCGATGTCTCCATCCAGGAAACTTGTACTTTTTCATAAATATTAAGCAATTATTAACTTAAAACAAGCTGCTATATCTTCCTAAAAGTTACTTGAAAGTCAGTTTTGTCTTATTTCAAGTGTGCTAAGATATTTACAGTAGAAACTAGACAAGAAACACTTGGTAAGACTTTGTGTTTTTGCAGTGTATTAGTTATCTCACCTCCTAAATGCCAACATTTCCATCAGCTGAGCTTGTACTTTTTCATCAATATTAACTTAAAACATGCTCCTATATCTTGCTAAAAGTTACTTGTAAGTTAACACAAATGCACTACAATATTTGCCCTATAAACCAAACCAAAAATACTCTAAGATTTTGTGTTTTTGCAGTGTTGACAGCAATGAGGTGCTTGAAAAGTAAAACAGAGAGAACTGCAATCACTGCACATTTTTAACTGATTCAAAAAGATTTAAAAACTGGATCCAGCAACAGTGGAAAAAACCAAACACTTGTTTCATCGCTGTGCAAAAAACGATGCTTTTCATGTTGAATCATAAGAGCTGCGGACACTAGAAACACCAACAAAGAGACGAAAACCTCCTCAAAGGGGATCCTAATGGCCTGATTCAGTAATTAATGCACATTACAGTGAGTCGATGCAGACACACCTTAACACTCTGAGTCCCTCACTGTAGGTTCTTCAGCACTGATCCAATTACAGGTCAGAGGTCACAAGACGGTCCCATCCCTCCACAATGTAGTCGACGACCTGCCCCCACCCGTTTCTCCCCATCCTCCCAGTATATCGCTCATTCATTTATCCTCCTCTCTTCACACCCTTCTGCTCAGCTGTCATCTCTCACTTCATCTCCTCTAAATGGCTATTGACTGCGCGCACAGAGCTCTCATTCTTTGTCTCTCTCCATCGCAAATGTGTCTGACAATCACAAGCTTATCGTCTTTGCATATTTACCACCCCTCAGATCCAGTCCTATTACAGCCAAATCCACTTCTGTAATTTGGCAGGATTTTTTTATTTATTTTTTTTGAACAAACAAACTCTGTTTCAATGTTTCCCCTTCAACTCGACACGTGTAATTTCCCTTTCTGCGCTGCTTTGAGTTGGTCTAGCGTGTAAAACTACTTAATTTAGGTTGTAGCATGACGGCATTCAAAAAAGTTAAAGGTTCATACACTGCAAAAGTATTTTTGGTCTGGTTTATAGTGCAAATATATTAATACACTTGAAATAAGACATATATTTCACAGAGCATGTGGATAATATATTAAACATAGTGTCCAGTATTAAATCAGAAGTTTACTTATCCTCACTGCAAAAACACAAAATATTACCAATTAGGTCAGGAAAACAAATATTGCTGGACAATAAATTGTCCCAGAAGTTATTGCGATAAACAATAATATTGTTGTTTGGAGAGCATTTTAAAGTAACATAATAATGCCTTCACACATTCTCAAAGATCAATAAACTTCAAAACTTAACTGAAAATATCCAAAAATAAATAAACAAAGCAACAAAAGCAAAGAATAAAATTAATTACGATGTCTATAAGCAACATTTCTGAGACCAGAGCAGCAAACTGAAGACTTTTGTCATCAGTTTTTAGTAGAAAGAGAAAAACAATAAATTATTTACATGGAAATTATTGAGTTCATTTTAATTTATCATGTGATTCATTGATTTATTGCGTATTGGGACAGGCGTATTAAGCCTAGTTTTTAGTGCAGGTATCTGAGTTCACTTGAAATAAGACAAAACTGACTTTTAAATAACATCTAAGCAAAATCTAGGAGATTATTTTAAATCAAGAATTTCTTAATATTGATGAAAAACTGTTGGTTTGATTGGCAGATTATTTCACTTATAACATCGGAACAATTTATGCATCAAGTTCCATAAATATAAATAAATTGGCTCCTATATCTTGCTAAAAAGTTACTTAAGTTATTTTTGTCTGATTTCAACTGAACTAAGACATTTCGACCAAAAATACTTGGTAGGATTTTGTGTTTTTGCAGCATGAATACTTTTCTGAGGCACTGTAATTCCTTGTCTTAAGAACAAAAACTAAAAGCCAGTAACTCAAAGAGAGTTATGAGCAGCATAAAATGGAAACAACGGCGTACAGCGACGCGTCCCCCACTCAGACACCCACCGCTCACAGACAAGGCCATGCCTCATTAATCTATCACTCCAAACACGCTCCTCCTTATGCCGTCCCTCCACTTAATGCCCGACCTGCACCAGCGCCTCAGATTTACAACCCTTCTCCCGTCACGCCGGCGTCGGCTGATATACTGTAAGCAGTAAAAGAAAAAAGGTGCAGGGACTGAGCTCTGCTTCTCTGCTGATGAGTTTTATTCTGCAGACTCAAAAGCTCATCGCCTCTCTCAGAAAAAAGGTGATTGTGACTAATGAAGGGCAGATTTTTTATGGCTTATCTGCATTTTGTGCTCATGATGGCACAAAGAGACAGGCGTCCTCATGTTCGCTGGCGTAAACAGGCGGATGCTGGATCAAGGTCACCTCCGCAGATTAGGATAGCCTGGAAATGAGTTCAATTAGCAAGTTGCTAATGACTTACAGCTAATGACGAACAGCTTTGAGCTGAAAAAATCTGGTTTTTCTACTCGGTTTGATATTTTAAAAAATATCTTTGATTTTAGTTTATTCCAAACAAATAGATGTTTTGTTTCAGTGGGTTAAAAACCTCAATGAGGAAAGAAGAGGAAATATTTTGATCAGATCTGATTTCAGTAATTAAACTTGAGTAATGAGCTTGTGCATAATTACAATGTTCCCAAGGCGTTGCACTTTTATCTGAGACAGAAGACCGAGGCAGAGATTTTCTCTTTTTGCTAAGAGGAGAATAAACTACACTGTAAAACATTTACATGTGGTTTAACTTGAAAATGAAAGTCCACCTGCTGCCTTGAAAATGTAATTTAAGTCGACAAGAAAATTGTTTTGGTTTAAACTCACAAATTAAAGTTCATGAAGTTGATTTAACAACAAGAGACAAGTTCTCTAAACATTGTTTTTTAACTTCATTAATCTTGAATTGTGAGATTTAACTTAATGCTGCAATTTAAACCAAATAATTATTTCACAATATGCAAGAAAAAAATAGTTAAAGAGACACATTTCTCTGTTATTTCACTCACAATATCAAGTTAAAATAAATACTTATTTTACTTCAATAATTTAAATTCTTGTTTCAAACTGCAGGAACAAAATTTCTGATCTGATAATGAATTTTATTAAACATCCCAATGAATTCAGCTCAGAAACATTTAGTGTGAACAGGACATTTTCCTCAAGCTTTGCTCACTGAGAATTGCATTAAAATGAACATTTGCCTTAATAAAACACAAGAGTCAGATCAATGTAACGCACTTCCATCTCAGGAGACAAGAACATGCCGCTAAGCATTCTGGGAAATAGTTCCCACTCCTGTCTTTCTCTTCTTTCAGTTTTTAAAGTGTTAACCTAAAAACTCTAGTTTATTCAACTCTTGGAAGTTTGACTAAATTAATAAGAAGTTAACACAACTTACTGCTGTAAGTTTATCTTTCACAAACTCACATTTAGTTTCAAAATCTAAAACTATTTGACTTAAAGAGCAGAAGATAGTAGATACAACTGAATGTGTTTTTCAGTGCATGTGCTCAGAATGTATGTGGACGATTTCCATGCAATTAAACTTCAATTTCAATCAGAAACTGGGAACGCAGAACTCATCATCATTTAGGGATTCTGGTTCTGAACTTGGAGCGGCGCTGTCACCGGGCCAGACCAAGCTCATTCGGCCCAGCTGCCGCCCGGCCATTGCCAGGCCCTTCACTGAGCTATTACAGCGTGTCATTACTTTTGACGTCACAGCAGAGAACTGGGGGACATGTTGGCGAACTGGGAGCACTGGTTGGCACAACATAAAAACTGTTTAATCTTTTAACTGGAGAGGATTTGGTTTCAAAACGGAGTTCTCTTAATTATCGGTGAAGCCTTCAAGAGAAGGAAAATAATGCCACATGTACACAGGGGAAACAACCTCATAATGGGAGGTTAAAGGTCACTCGAAATAACCCCTACACTGCAAAAACGAATTAGTTCTTCTTACTTAAAAAAAGCAAAACAGCTCCTGAATTTTCTTTTGTTCTTGTTACATTACTGAGTAACTTTAACTTGTGCAGTTTTAGTGAGCATCACGTAAGTCAACTTAATAAATTGGAGTATGCTGCATATTAAACTAGAATCACAGAGAAAGGACTGAACTGAAGTAAACACTACAAAAATACAAAATCTTACCAAGTATCTTTGTGAACTTCCTAGTGCAAACATCTTAGCTTACTTGAAACAAGACAAAACTAACTTACAAGTGAAATTTCAGCAAGAAATAGACCAAAATTACTTATGATTTTGTGTTTTTGCTGTGAAATAGAAACAAGGCTAATGTAAAGGAACACAATAATAACGATGGAGCTAAAATGAAACTACTCCAAACAATTTTCTCTCGCATAAAATCCCAAATTAAGACGCAGAGGTTTGAAGTTGTAACGTAACATTTTAGGGTCATTTTAGGGTTTAAAGGAAATTAAAGGAACATTGCACCACGTTCTTCTGTCCTCCAGGATGCAATCGAGGGCGACACACAGTTGTAGTTCTCGTGTCCAGCAGCAGCGGGAGGTTAAAGCTACTCCAGTGTCACTCTGACAACCCACAGCGATGCCGACACACTTCCTCTGCCAAGGACAAAAATGTTTCCCCAAGTCGTCCGCTGGGGTCTGAGTCTCTTGCCATGGATGAACAAGTATGAATAAATCATGGGAGTATGACTGAGAGTGTGTAGAGCCAGAAAGCCTGAAGGAACAACAGAGTGGGTTCTGAGCTCCTTTTATATTAGCAGACTGCTGGACGCATGGCTGGGGGAACCGAGCCCTCCAAAGCTCAGGCTGTTGTGAGAGAAACACTGAATTATGCATCTGAGAAGGGAGGGGAGGCGATACCTCCCCCTCCTTTACCTCCATTCGCATTCTCTGACAGATAGATGAGGGCTTCTGGATGAAGTTTCACCGGGGGTCAGCTCCTCAGAATCAGGGTGAGAGGGGTGTGTCTCTCTTTTTCCGTTTTCTGCACCATTTCACTGAATCGGAGGACAAGCCTCGCTCTGCCTTTCATTCAACGGGGGGGCAGGTGCGGAAGGTCTCGTCACTCCTGACAGAGATGTATGCCGGATGACGGGATGATGACACATTCTGCGCCTGTGAAATCGGCAGCGAAGCCGGCCGCATCGATTCCCGGGGATGAGGACCGTATCCTGCCACGGCTTCCATGAACGATGGGGTCAAGGGGTCACGCTTTCTGTTGCTCTCTCGTGCCGTGGAAAATCAATTCCTTATTAGAACCTCACGGCCACCAGAGGAGGAATGAAATTGCGATAAAATGAAGACAGAGGATGTTCACCTTTGTCAGATATGACTATGGATGCTCTGTGGTTTCTGTCCTGTTGTTATGAAGGAATTTCTCCGGTTCGTTCCCTCCTTCATCGGCCGTGCCTGCACTACTCCTCCTCTTCATTTGAACTTCCTCCCCTCCCTCGTCTCTTGACACCTCATTGCCAGGCTGTTGGTTCTATTTCTGTCCATTGCCACGGGCTATACAGTCTGCATATTGTGTGTGTACGGACACCTGCCTTACACACACTGTAAAATATCAGTATGGTTTTTATGTTTTACAAAAAATGTCTTGGTAGATTGGTGAATCTTTTAAATTAACCTGCAGACTCAACTGAAAGTAAATCTTTATCTCTTTGGTGCGTCGACTGATCATTGGTGGTCAACTCAATCACTTCTGCCTGTGCACTTCAAAAACACAACATCTTACCAAGTATTTCTGGTCCCATGTTATAAGTGAAATAATCTGCCAGTGGAACAAATGAGACTTAAGCTTCTTTATTTTTAAGATGGTGTGTTATGGTCATTGTAGATGGAGAAAAAGGGGTAAATTTCCGCCAAAAACGTCAGAATTCTTTAGATTAAAATCAAAATTCTTTTTAGAAAAACTCTGAAATTTCTGAGGTTGAAAAATAAAAAACATTTTTGACGTTTGACATCCTACATTTTAAAAAGTCTTGTGCAAATATTGTAGTGCACTTGAATTAAGACAAACCTATTTCAGAAAGTTATGGGAGCTTTTTTAAATCAATAATTCCTTAATATTAGGGATATATTTTATCACCAACATCAGTATCGGCCGATATTTGTCCTTTTTTAACATTTCTGTATCAATAAAAATAAAATACTGAAAAATCTATAATATACATAAATGTCAGTTATTATCGGATATCGAATATCAGATATTGATATCAGTTTAATATCCCTAATCTGCTAGTTCTACTGGTGGATTATTGTACTTACAACATGGAAAACTGTTACAAGTAAAATAATCTGCCCGTTGAATTAGCACTTTTTCTATATCAATATTAAGGACTTATTTACGTAAAACAATTTTGTTTAAGTTACTTGCAAGTTGGTTTTCCTTTTTTACAGTGTACTAAATTACTTACATTAGTAACTAGACCAAAGACACTTGGTAAGATTTGGTGCTTTTGCAGTGTAAACCACAATGTATTCCTCATGTCCTTCAGGTATGTTGCCGTTTTTTGTTTCTGGTAATAAGAAAAGAAAAAAAAAAGGTTCACAGTGATGCGGTTCAGGTCGGGTCCCTCAATAGATCCTGGTTCTGATCCAGCCAAACCCTCAGGCAAAAACAAAAAGAATCTGCAGTGAGTTTCACTCCTGAAACTGGAGCACTGTGTCAATGCATTTATCTCACCTCTGCCCTGATTCAGGTCTGGCAGGAAAACAATTCCAGTTCAGTTCATACTTTCACCAATTTATGCTTCAATTTGCAGCCAAACGGTGCCGTTTGGTCCAGTCTTACTTCTACTAAAAAGATCCTTTTGTGCCCAAGCACCTAACACTTGCATCAGTATATAGTTATTTCTGATAAATTATGAAGATATAAATTCATTAAAAATACACAAACTGAACAAATTTAACCTGTAAAGACTTCACTGCAAAAACAGACAATCTTATCTAGTATTTTTGATCCAGTGCAAAAATCTTACAATAAGACAAAACTAACAAGCAAGAAACATTTCAGTAAGATATGCAAGCTTGTTTTAATTCCTTAATGCTGATGAAAAAGTATTATTTAAAATATAACAAGACATTTTCCTATAAGTGAAATAATCTGCCAGTGGAACCAATAAATGTTAAGTTTCTTTATTTTTAAGATGATGTATTATGGTTGTTGCAGATAGAGAAAAATGAGTAAATATCCAGAAGTTTTGAGATTCATCATTCATGAGAAAAACCTCAAATTTCTGAGAAAATGTCAATTTCTTTTTTACTTTCGAAACACCTAAAAAAAAATCTAGAAAATTTCTGAGATTAATCTCAAAAGTTCAGAATGTTTCCTAGGAAATGTTTGACTTTTGATTGTATCTTTTTTTTGCCATTATTTCTCAGCTATATAAAACATCAAGAAGCATCCATAGACTGTAAGCTATTGCTAATTAGCTAAATGAGAGCTTAAATATAGAGAACATTTTAAAGCTTATAGGAATATATGACCCCATTAGGACCCCAATGATACAGGGCAGATTTGATTTTATCTAACATATAAACGAGATAAAAAGAGATATACCTGTAACTATATGGTATAATCTTACAAAGAATAATATTTTCCATGGACTGACCCTAAATATACATTCTTTTAACTTTGTTTTTGTCATAAAAATAATTTACCGTCTTTACGAGTCTAGATAAATCCACTAAGATTGAGTGGAAACATGTAAACAAGACCAGCAGACATTATTGCACACATCATGCAAATGCAGGCAGTTTTCTACTGATGGTATTCACAGTCATCCTCCAGTTATAGCCTCTCTTCTCTCCTAAAACACTTAACGTCTGGTAGATGGATGCAAATAATACCAGCAGGTCACAGAGATACAGCACATAGATCAGAACTGAGCTGTGAATGTGTCTCTGATTCAAAGCCAGTTTGCATTGCAGACAGATGAGCTTCACTGTTGCTGCTCTTTGAAAAGCTGCGGCGCATCACGGATCAGGTGAGAGACGGCTGGAGTTACACGCACTGAACCATATTTTAAGATGCTACGCTTTAGGTTAAAATTTATTATTGATTCTTTCCTGAATGTTTTGGAATTTAATTAGATTGTTTTTGTCTGTTTTTTTATACATCCAGGTTTTGAAAAACCTGGCATTTATTATAAAAGAGGATTAAAGTCCAAATTGCGAGAAAAGTGAAAATTTTGAGAATAAAGACAAAATTCTGAGAAAAAAAGTCCAAATTCTGAGAAAAAAAGTCCAAATTCAGAGAAAAAAGTCCAAATTCTGAGGAAAAAGTCAGAATGTTGAGAAAAAAAATCTAAATTCTGAGAAAAAAGTCAGAATTCTGAGGAAAAAAGTTTGAATTGCGAGGAAGGCTAAAATTCTGGGTACAAAGCCCAAATTCTTGAAAAAACCCCCAACAAAAACTAAAATTGTGAGAAAAACGCCAGAATTCTTTTTCCACCTACAAAGAATGATAACTAAAAAAAACCCAAATCTGTTCTTGCTTCTTTTTTTGGTTTGATTCACCTGTTGTCAACTGAATGCATTAACGTTTTGCTTTTTAGGCCATTTCTCATGATCCGTCCGTCAGTGAAAAACATTTACAGATTTGAGCGTCGCAGATTTTTGACGTTCTGACCAGCCGCCTCTGGTCAGCCGACCAGCATGCGTTCTGTCCCTCCAAAAGTTTACCAGTTCATGCTGAAGAGAAATGACTAACGGTGCATTTTTTATGTCGCGGCATTAAACATTCAAAAGATCTGTTCTCTTTCTTTATTCTGAGACTCAAGGAAAAAAAACAAGTCTCAATAATGGATGAGAGAGGTTTGCTAGGAAAAGAGAGCCAGCGCGTTGCGATTGAGCTGAGAGGGAAGGAGAGTGGAAGTGAGACGGGATATTATTAATTACAAAAAATAAAAAAAATTCATGCCTCCTAAAAATTCCAAGTTTTATTAATTTAAGTACGTTTGTTTCAATCCCAGACAGGATTCTCGCTGCTTAACTGCAAAAGGAGACTTCATGACAGCAGGTCATTCATTGGCATGTTTGTTGCAGATTCTCCTCATTTCTAACATTCCTGACAGATAAACAGAGTCGGGTCTGTAGAGCTCTGTGAGGTAAAGTGTTAGGATCTGAGGTTGTTTGGGTTTGGATTTTTGTCATTTTTAGTGTTCCTTAGTTTCTTCTATTTTTGCTTAGTTTCCCATTTCTGTTCTTACCAATTCTAGTTATGTTTATTTCTTTTCTAGTTATTTTCTGTTGTTCTAGTTTGTCATGTCTCTTTAATCATGATCCCTATTAATTAAGCCTCTCATTCTCAGCCACTACTTGCCGGATCCTTACGTCTACTCCCGTCGCTTCCTCGTGTTTTCCTCGTGTTCCCCAACATGGATCTCTTTATGGATTTGTTGTAGTTTTTTTGTTCTCAGATTTTCACTAAAATAACCATCATTCACTCTGCGCCTCTATCATTCGGGTCCTTCTACAAACTATACATTATGACATGGAGACATTTCTCAAAACACGTTTCTTTTGCTCAGTAAATAAGTTGCAAATATTTTCAAATATGTGAGAAAAACAAACAACATTTTACAGGCCAGACTCTCTACTTTCGATTTTATTTCATCACATTTTGAATGTAACCAAGACAAATTTTTTACAAAATTTTCTTAGCTATACTGAAAGAAGAAATCAACAAAAGATTTTTTTTTTTTTTTGCAATAATAAACAATTCATAATATTCAGTCATTAGTGCTCAGATTGACCTTAAAACAAAGATGCAGCTTTAGCAAAAGACAAAACTGGATTGTTTATACTAAACTTACTTAATAAAAAACGAGACGTTTTAGGAATAGAAAAGATACAGAAAACACATTTCTTCCCTCTGAAACGCAGAACTGCTGCTGGTTCCACTAAATGTTCTCTCAGGTTGCCATCTAGTGGCACCTAAGACACATGATTCAGTTTTTAACTTTCCTCCCCAGTTATATATGTTGCTGATTTTCTGACATTTTGAGCATAAAAACCAGATTAGTGTATATAAAAAAGGCAATGTGTTGTTTAAGAGCAACAAACATTCAGCTAACTCAATGCTCAGCCAGCAAATAAACTGAAATCATATTAACAAGCATTTTAATAATTACATAATCTTATTTCAAGGTATTCATGTTCATTTTAATTTACACGAGCGTAAGTAGATTTGTCTTCCATTTAACCGAATTACACACTTGTTAGTAATGGCCTATTAGTTTGTTATGACTGTTATCAGTCTAATGAATGCTGTGTAAGCGCTAGAAGGAGGAAGAGCTTTCCTGCTATTCCCACATAAAACTGAAACATACAGAGAAAAATCATTCTCAATAAATGCAAATATTTTTGATAAAGAGATCAATAAATGCAATTTATTGTGTTTTTATGTGAGAAATACATAGGCACTAACCCTAACCCTTTATTTTCAGTTATGTCTTCCATTAACACAGTAATTACATCTTTTAACCATTTTTACTGTAAAAACGCAAAATCTTGCCAAGTAGTTTTGGCCTAGTTTCTAGTGCAAATATCTTAGTACACTTAAAATAAGACAAAACTAACTTCAGCGAGAAATCTGAGCTTGTTTTAAGTAAATAATTCCTTAATATTGACAAGAAAATACTAGTTCAATTGGCAGATTATTTAACTTATAACACAGGAAAAATGTTATAAGTGAAATAATCTGCCAGTCATCAATATGAAGGAATGATTTACTTAAAACAAGCTCAGATTTATTGCTCAAAAGTCACTTGTAAGTTAGTTTCGTCTTATTTCAAGCACGCTCAGATATTTGCACTGGAAACCAGACCTAAACTACTTGGTAACATTTAGTGTCGAAGGCGGGGCTAGGTCCACCCAGGTGTTCTGCACACCTGAATGGTTGCCATGGAGATTAAAGAATTTCTCAAACATGCATGAAATAACCAAAGCAACACCCCAGGGATGTTTTTGGTAAGGGAATAACATTAAAACATGAAGAAAAGCTAAAAAAAAGTTGATTTTACATGATACTGCCCCTTTAAAAAGGACAGAAGATGAATCTTTTATTGACCTCATACTATCCTACTTCCTGTCGTTACACGATGAGTTGCTTCTACTGCTTTTGGATGAAGGCCTGGGAGATGGAGCAACCAAGCGGACTATGACGACTGCAGAGATCCACGGTTATATTTGGAAAATTTCATGACAGGTATTAACGTTCGCTCCGCTTCTCTGGCCTTTATGGAGATGTGGCAGGAGGAAGAACTTTTTCAACGATAGATACAAGAAATTATCTTTCTAAACATTTTGATGCACAAATTTAAATTCCTTCACAATAAATCAACAAATTCCAACTCCGACTTCCTCTGCCATCCCCTCTGCACCGCTCCTGTTCAACAAACCCCCTCATTGTGTTAATTTTGCTCCGTCTCCAGGATTCATTTGGGTGTTTTATCTTTTGTTTGCTGGTGGGTTTTATCCTCATTGGCTCTACGAGGCAAATTGTTGGCAGCAGCTCAGTTTGATTTGAGGTTGTGGATGAAAAGCACCAGCAGGGGGGACACAATGGCACACTGAAAATAAAACAAAAAACAGTCCAGTGTAATGACTGGAAATACATAAGTATGAGCTTTCCACAGAGAGGAGAAAGTGCCAGTGTCAGCATTGTGATGTTAAATAGTCTGCGAGACAGACAGTGTTTGTTTAACTTAGTAGGGGTCACCTTTACAACAAGAGTTTCAACAGGGAAGCAAAACGTTGGGAGGAATAATAAATAAAAGCCTTTTAGCTTTTGAAGCAGTGGGTCGTCACACAACAGGAAGGCTATAATTTTACCTCCACAAAAGATGGAAAACCACTGAGCGTTATTGAAAGGACCAACAAAAGTTAACAAAAGCAAAGTTTGATTTGATCATAAGGTATAATTTAAAAAAAAAAAAATGTCAACTTTTCATTTTTTTGTGCAAGCAGGCTCGGTTCGATTGGCGACCAAAATTGCAACATTTATTAAATTTTCAGCTGGATTGCCTCAAGCAAACCAAACCCTTAGAAAAACCTGTTAAGCCTCCTCGCCTGTGGAGGCGCTATATCAAAAAAACTGAAGGAAACAACATGAAAAACTCATTAGAAAACATGAGCGCAACTTTCTTCTATACGAAACGTAAACAAAATTGGAGTAATATTACATTTTAGTGGATGTACGATTTCTCTTTTGTCTTTGGCAGTGGGCCGTAAACCAATTCTTTCTCAACACATCAGGAGGGAGAAGGTATGGCAAGAGGTATGGCCATCAAAAATACTGCTGCCGTAAAATGTACACAACTGCTGTAGATCGCTGTAACCATAGCAACAGCGATCCTTGATGGTTTGAATCTGAGGTACATCTGACCAGAGTTTGCCTGCTGTGTCTAAAAAGCCTTTAGGAGTAAATATTGACAAGATATCGATGATATCCGATGTGTTTGGTCGTTTATCCTGTGTTTGTGTGTCAATGTGTTGCCGTGGTAACCAGCTTGCATCTCGACCAATGACTGCTGGAGATAGAAACTCCCCTCCCCCAGATCAGTCCTCTAAAACTTTGCAAGTTTTTCTAAATTATTTTTGTTAAAATCCAGTATGAATTCATTAACAATAACTTTGAACACAATTACATCAGTAACTCAATAAACTTGAGGTCTAACCTGCAAGTGTATGTACAAAAAGGTGGCTCAGATACGCCTCAGACACGCTCGGCTATCTTCATACCAGAGTTCAGAGTTCGCCTTATAACACGCAATGTGTTCATGCATTCATGGTGACCTCTCATTAGCAACAGGCAGGCAGCAGGACACCGTCAACATTCACTGTTGGCAGCAGGACAATGTTAACAACCCTCTTGAATCTCCTCTGCATAAGAAAAGATGTAAACAGCAAATATTTCAAACAACTAAACCAAGCTGTGGGAAAACCAACGACTTCTAGGAACAAAATTAGCAGCAAACTGAGACAGCTTATCGTCAACGGCGCCGTTGTGGGTTTGAGATTTCAGAAGTGACTGTTGGCGTTTCCAAACTACTAATCAACAACTAGTCAACACTATTGCATGCAAATACAAAGGCTGTTGCACAAACAGGCACAGGCGCACGGTCTAAAAAACAACCTTCCAGCAACCCGGCTTATCTCAACACACCCAGGCTCTCTGTCTCTCTGTCTTTGGCATTCACTCGTTTTTTCTCTCCCAAACATGCACACACACACAAACAATGCGTTTCAGTCCCAAATTCAACAAGGCAAATCTCTCTTATCCTCCTCCAATCATTCTTTTTGTCCAACTCACATAGACATTGTTCCAGTTTCTGTCAGCACAGAAATCAGAGAACTGAAGTCACATCACTGTGGCTCCAGCATAATAAGGGTAAATGCTTTATAATGCAGTGTAAACTCGGTTGGCCCCATAAATGCATATGAATAACTGTATTAAGTGGATTATTTTCCCATAATGTGACTTACATCATAGGATGAAAAGCTGTACTTACTCAAATAAGAACCTATATATGATATTCTACAGTAAATTAAAAGGTTTTGATGTTCAAAAATTAAGTTAATGACTAAATTGTCTGAGCAATTTTTAACCAAGACTGTTGACTCCTTCTTATATATCTTTATGTTTTCCTCAGCATCATTACAAACATTTACAATGCTTCAGTTTAACAAAAGAAACAGAAAAGATATAGAATAAAAGTAAAACACCATGCTAAAAAATAACCATGAAATACAAAACAGTAGCTGTGTTTCCATTACAAATAATCACAAAACTTTGCTGCTATTCCGCAAAAGTTTAAAAGACGCAACTTTATGTTTCTATTAAATCAGAAACGTAATTAAAATCACACATGAATAAGTTTGTTCAGGAGATAAGTTATCGAAAAAGGTGCCGCGCCATCATCCTATTACCACTTCCTGTCATCTTTTACGCCTTTTCCGTCAGTAGTAACATCCGGTTGTGATCACATGACTCGTATTTCCTTTAGTTTTGTGAAATACACAAATTTTGATCCAGCCGAAAAATCACCTCATCCAAGAGCCAAAACATATCGAAAAACGCGAGTTTCAATTAAGTGAAATTATTTCCATAATTACAATTTGCGCAACTTTATGGTCAATAGAAACGCAGCTTTTAACAAAAACATTGAGAGTCTCACACTCTGCTGACGTCAAACACCAAAGAAAATTTAAGGTGATGTTAACAGAGGTGGGCATGTTGTGAAAAGCTATTAAACATGTTTTTAAGACTGGCAGAAAAAAGTTCACGCATAAATAACTTACTAAAGGTCTTTTATATTGCGGTAAGCCTTGGTTTTAATAAAACTTCCTGCTATTTAATGTAACTTGCAGCATCATATTGTACTTCTTAAACACAGAGGCAACGTTTACAAGGTAAAAATCAGTGAACCTGGTATCAGTTCCTGAGGAACTCCAAAGATCAGAGTGGCTTTGGGTTCACTGCTTTATTTTTTTAAAATAAATGTAAGATTAAACAAACATGTCCCACCATAGACATAACTTGCTACGCCACTCAGAAGTTTGACTAAAACCACCAGCAATTACAACTTGTGAGAGAAAAAATATATGAAATGTGCAAATCAAAGATTATTGAATATGAAAATAGGTTTTAATAGGGAAATTAAATTTGAGAACGTGGTTGCTCAGTTAAATAGTAATGAAGTAAAAGGAAAGATAATTTTGTTTTTAAAAAAATACTGGTTTCATTAGGGGAATTCGAGGAAAAATAAGTATTAAAAACCAAGAGATGGCAGTAGTGAGACACTAATGGATGCAAGCTGCTGTTAAAATCTAAAGAAGAAGAATTTCCAGCCTTGATTCAAATTTTCACCCTCATTCAAAATCTAATTTCTATAGAATGAGTAAAACTATTTAGAAACCACCAAGAAACAAATCTGTCATCTAAAAATGACAAAACACCTGCTTTATGCTTTAACTTGTTAACAACCACTTATTTCCCTCCTTTTTTAAAATGTATTATTTTCACAAACTGTCAAATTTGTAAGTCAGTTTCTTTATCTTACACTGTGAAAAAGGAAAAGTGTGATGGAGACGACGGTTTCACTCACTAATAAAATAGGATAATTGATATCATTTTGTGTTTAATTGCTTTACAGACTAAACATTTCTTCAAGTTATTTGTTATTTTGGCATTTGGTTGGACATCCTGGCTGAATGGGGAGAATGTGTAGAAAAAAACACTAACTTGTTTTGAAGATTTCCTGTTGGTTTAATTTGAGTTTAATTTTTCTCTCACCTTTCCTGGTGTGACGCCTCTGCAGCGTGGAGCAGCAAAGGGAGACAAACTGCTGAAAAGCTCCTGGAGCGTTTCATGTCAATGAGGAGGGAAGATGCTCTGAGCAGTTACATTAAGTTAAATTTATTCTTTGATTGGCGTAGTTGTGATTTGTATGTATGTAACTATTTATTGGTACCATTTATTGTTTGGAGTTGGTTTATGTATTTCGGGATTTTTTTGGTGGTTTTTTTTCAATACCCCTTTTTTTGGTATGGATGTAGAAATTGCTCCAAGTATTTTTTGATGAAAATGCATATTAATAAATCCACCTGAATTGCATTTTGTTGTCATTTGAGCCTCCGCTGGTCAAATGACTAACAGATATTTGTGAACGATGAAAGTTTTTGTTATGTTAGTTGAAGTTTCTGATAACATCGTGTAAAACCATGAAAGGTTTTTCTTTATTTTCTCCATTTGAGCCGCATTTAGTTGTGTCTACTGTCTTTTACTCTTTTAGTCAAATAAATTTATCCAGTTTTAGATTTTGATCTTAAATGTGAGTTTGTAAAAGATAAACTTACAGCAGAAAGTTGTGTTAACTTTTTATTAATTTAGTCAAACCTCCAAGAGTTTAATTTACTAGAGTTTTTAGATTAGCATTTAAAAAACTGAAAGAAGAGAAAGACAGGAGTGGGAACTATTTCCCAGAATGCTTAGCGGCATGTTTTTGTCTCCTG
>CAEFZX010026737.1:0-15712 GCA_903066825.1 Alfaro cultratus
TGCTCTGTCGCTAGAGGTCTTCGGCCGCGGGGCGGGGGGGCGGCGCCCCGCCCCCCCCCCCCCCCCCCCCGCCGCCGCCCCCCGCCCCCGCCCCCGCGGGGGGGGGGGGGGGGGCAGGCGAGTTGACGGTGAGAGGAATATGGTCACTGAGTGTACCTGAATGTTGAGTGGCACATCATCATAATCACCCTGCAATCTGAATATGATTAACTGTAATTTCAGCTCTATCTGAAAATTGCTATTCATGGCTCACATCGGGGGAAGAGTCAAAAAAGGACAACATTTTCTATAGCAAAATTGCTGCAGGAATCGAAAAGGCCCACAAAATGCACCCCGGCTTTAAACTCAGGGAATTCAGCAAGGTATAATAAGGTAAAAGGATTAGACGCCGTTGGTAGGAAAGTGGGAAGTTTCGAAAATAGGGCAGACAGCGACAGAAGTATGAAAATATCAAAATGTCAGTCATCAGAGACTTGGATTCATTTAGAGGCAAAAAAACAGCAGGAAACCTAAAAACTAGACAACTAAACAGCACAAAAGGAAGCTATGGACATGAGGTTTTGTCTGCAAGGTAAAATCTAAAAATTAGTATACTAAGTGGGTAAATAACCTGCAATTAAGAGAAAGTACAGATGCCCCAATAAAGTATTTTATAGCTTCCTCATGTTGCTCATAAGCAATGAGAGAAGTTCAGCAACTACAGGGAAGGACAAACACAAGGAGGTCAATGGTGGCCATGATGTGTGATTCACTGCTAATTATGGTCATTGGGATCAAATTCAAATTCATTTTAACAAATAAACGTAGCAGTAAATGTTTGTTGTCTCATTAAGACTAACAAACTGACCTATATCTCAGCCTATCATTTTCCCAGACATTAAATAAAAAACACAAGCCACATCAATAATTAACACATTTCAGCTTTTTGATGCCATCCCCCATTAAAACTGCTGCCCTATATAATTTGGACAAAGTCACACAGGCTGTGTCTGGGAAGCCGTCCAACGCAGGGACAAAACGTGGGCGTAGAGAGTGCTGTAAATGAGGAGAATACTAAAAGAAAATGCCTCATTTCCTGACATAATTGATAGTTTGGTAAATTTCCTAATTTGCAGGACTACGTGAGAGGGCTAGCTTGCTGGGATGACAAAGGGACTGGGAGTTGTGATGAAAGCAAAAAAAATAAAGCATGTGACCACCTACCAACACACCTTGGCAGAGGGGAGCTCCACACCCGCCTTCTGCCCCCTAAGCACACCACCCTCGGCGGACCCTCTAACCGGTAACCGGGGAAACAGGAAAAGATGAGGGCATCGCCGACTCCATACTGGAGGCCTTTTCTGGTGCTGTACGGAGGGATTCCTGGATCCTCACAGGGCTCCAAATCATACTCTGAAAGAGAGACGCCGATGTACTGTCAGCCAATTTTGCTGCAAGACTGTAAAGGAGATGACACTCATGCAGTGCTGTTTATCACCTTTATTCTCATCTTTTACTAACATTTTTATTCCTTCAAAAGTACTGTATTCTGTACAGCTCCAGCAGAACTTTTCAGCCCCGTGAGAAACACACGGGGCTGAACAAGTCTTGTTTTCCAGACTTGTCAACAAGTTTTCCAAGTCTGGAAAACTTGTTGACAAGTCTGGAAAACTTGTTGACAAGTTTTCCAGACTTCAGGAAAACTTGTCAACAACAAGCCACATGGAAGCAACTTGGGAACAAGACCAGATCATTAAAGATCTGTAAATATCATTTTGAGCCAAGCACTTATCAAAACCACGTAATCAGGGTACCAACATGGCTTTTACACTTTTTGTTTGTTTGTTTTTTTTGTCAGGATGTGGTGCAAAATACATTGCTGGTTAATATCCTCCATATTCTTTGGTTGGAAAAGATTCAACCTCACTAACAGCGAGACACTCTATATTCTTCCCAAGCTTATCTGTTAACATTAAATAAGTTGTCTTTGTATCAAGCAACATTCTAGTTCAAGTTCTTTAATCTCCCTTCTCTGTGTGACTCTCTTCTACATAATAAGCGTGACTCAGCACTTAGTGTCCCAGCTTTCCTCTGCTGGTGTGGTTAAGAGATAAAATTTACATTATTCCCACCTGAGAATGTGATGTTAAATCCCTCGTACGAAACAGAGAAGTCAGAGAGAAAGCGGATCTGCGCGGTGTAGTTCCCGAACAGACCCGCGCTTAAAGGAGGAGGCAAGGTGGACCCGGTCAGTCTCCAGAGGGGCTGAGAGAAACTGCCGTTCTCGGTCACCAGCAAATGGTCATGTGGACTCTCGAGGTGAAAGGTGTGGAAGGTGAACTGTACACCTGATTTACAGAAGAGGAAGAAGAAGAAAAAACATTAGGTAAATATGTTTTCTTCATTTTCTTTGGGTTAAAGAAAAGTAAAATGCTAACTGAAACCGAACAACATTTTCAGTTTTTCAAAATGTATTTTTGAAACAAAGTGCTACAAAGCATTTCATTGAATGAACTGCTCCTACATCTTCTTTGCCTGTTATTTATCAAACACATCTGCACAGAGTGAGCATCTGCAAATGAGGCTGTGTCAAATTGATGTGGGAGCTTGGCCAAAGGGGACATGACTGGAGAGTCATCTCATGGCACCGTAGCCTCAGGCCAGCCTCTCAGCACTCTGCTCTTACAAAGACAGCTTGTTCGGCAAAATAAAAAAGGCCACTCGGTGGGGGGAAATGACACCCTAAAGGAAGTTCAATTTGACTGCTGCATGTTTTGACATGGATTTCCTCTGCTGACCTTTTCCGTGGGAGGTCTCGATTGTCCACGTGCAGTTCAAGTTGTGTGGGTAGAAGTCAGGAAAGCCGGGAGAAAGGATGGTTCCGGTGTTGCCCTGGATATAACCGCCGCACAACGCTGACAACAGAGGCAGAGGGAAACAGAGGGTGGGGGAAATGAAGATGAGTTTCCTGAAAACACTCCGAAACTGTTATTTACCCTCACGTAAAAGGCATTTAAAAAGGACATTCTCTTCAAGACAGAATAAAGGCAAAGAGAGTGGTATTTACAACATTAATAGAAAACACAAACATCAATACCGTTCTCAAGAGGCAAAAAAAAAAATTAAATAAATAAAAAATTGTATATAAGCAAGAATGTTACTGCTGCAGCATCTAAAACATTTCTCAATAGATTAGTCATTTAGGTGTAAAACAAGAGTGATTCATAGAAACTTTCTCATCTTTTATAGATTTTCTAATGACTTGGTAATATTTAATAATATAAATCTGATGCAATATGAAGCAAACGCTGAAACCATGTTTCATTCATAAAAAGCTCACAACAATGAATTCTGCTTTAATCCTCTCCCCCAATCAGCATTTGTGACTTTGGGGGGGAAGAAATCTGCCAGGCGACTCTTCGTTTCTAGGTCAATATTAAGGAGCGTACCATCACAGCTAGGCAGGGGGCGACTCCACTGGAAATTAGGTTCGCACTCTAAAGGCTCGGCGTCGCTTAGCGTATAGCCGGCGTCGCAGCTGAATGTCACCAAACCTCCCACGTAGAAGTCGTTGCCGTGCCGCTGCCCGTTCACAGGGATGCCAGGATCCACGCAGTGGTCTGACTGCAACTGCAGGGCTAGAAAAGGAGGGAGACGGCAGATCAGACCATCAAAAAACGGGCGAGCGATCAAAATAAAAGCGGCATAATTTAAGTTTAAATAGGCAATTGCAAATATTCTAATGAGGCTTAAAGAATTGTGCTTAAGATATGTCACAAGATGCTAAAATCCTTCCAAATAAATTATTCACATACATACCCATTATTCCCCTCAGCAGAGGTGAACCAGTAAGCTCTCTCTCAAAGCCATTTTCTACATTCTTTAGTATGGCAAGGCTCATAGTAAATAATTGAAGCTGAACAGAGATTTACCCAAAGTGAAAGTTTAAAAGGTTACCTTGTGTGCCATACATGGAGGAACGAAAGTAAGATTGCCCAGAGGACTACATTACATGATTAGCGAAGGCTGGAGTAAGGGTAAAAGGTGTAATTGCAGGAACGGGGTACAGCCTGTAACACACTCTTCAGTAAGACTTTGGCACTGTGCGTGTATGTGTGTGGTGTGTGTGTGTGTCACAGTAGAAATTTCTGACAGAATCTTTGAAAGCCATTTACATCTAAATCAGAGGTGTTTTGTTAAGAAGGGGTTTCTAGGTGACAAAGTGAACAGAGAATTATTCTTGCACCCAAGACTAAGTAACATTAAAAATGCAAAGAAGGCCGCTGCCTCTGATTTGGGCTTCCTGTTGGTATTTGATTCACTCAGGCTATGAAAGGAAAAAAATGAAAATGAATCACATCCTGTTGGACTTTGTAGCATCACATGCGTTGGCCCTTACTCTCGTAACGTATGCGGAAGCCGATGTCAGAGTGACTCTTGTCGGTGGTAAAGAGGAGGTACAGGAAGTTTGAGGTGCTGATGAGGAACTGTGGAACTTGGGTGCCCTGGTAACTTCCAATTAGAGGTGAGGAGGGAAATCGGCCATCACGCACCTCGAGAACATCATAGTTGACCTCAGTTCGAAACCTACAGGAAATAAAACAAAAGATTGTCGGTGTAAAAGAACCAGGCCAACAGAAGAGAGGAAATATGGCTATGATAATCCTCCTGTTGAAATGATGACTCAGTACACTGCAATTATTTGTATTTATAATGTAATACATTTCAGGTGTTGTGAAAAGGATCTGGCTCACAGCATCACATATCATCCATAATGCTTAGCAGTGATCATCAGGTGTTTTTCTCTCTTCTGTCATGTTTGTGGTAAAAACCCCCCCAAAAAAACAAGACAGTATGACTAAAGTACACAGTCCCAGTTAAAGTCCTGAAAGAAAAAAGCTTGTCTTTAGGTCATAATAAAAAATAACTAAATTTTTCTAAAAAGCACTTAAGATGGATGTTTGCAATTTGCTTTCCGTTAAACTCTTCTCTGTGTGCGCGCGTGCGAGAGCGTGTGCAATTTCTGCTTTTGTTGCCGCAGCCACTTCATCTTCAAAGCCATGAATAAATAGCCCAGTTACAGAGCCATGTCATCTAAATGAAATGGTTTGTGATATTTTATTGATGCTACATAAAAATTAAAGAGCAACAAACATTTATGGAACATTCGTTATGAATAGGATTCTAGCGCAGCAGGAGTATGGATAAGATGGGCTTGCAAGGATGAGTTTTACTTAAAACATTTAATGCAGCGTTTCATCCTACAAACTGTCTGTGTGTCCTTTTACTTCGGAACAAATTGCCTCCTCTTCCACCTCTGTGGCCGCCACGTGTAGATGAGTGGATTTTTTATGACTGAGTGCAGATGGCTAGGGTTGGGAGGTCAGATTTATGGTCAAAGAATTTTTGAGAGGCCGGTATAAACAGCTTTAGCATACAGCCGTATGCTAAAGTGTGTCCCAAACAATGCTGATTACTAACAACTGCAATGCACTGTGTTGTTTAGAAAACTTTACAGTCTGTTTGCCTTTGCTAAATTTTTAATGACAACTATTTGTTGCTTATTCGCTCATTGAAAACATAATGTGTACGTTTGCTTAGTAGGTATTTATGGCATCATAGCATTATAGGATTTTGCATTCTAAGCAAATTGTTTAGTAATTCCTTTGAAGTTTAATGTTATTCACAAAAAAATGAATTTATTCAAGTTAAAGATCCTTCAGTCAGGATGAGTATTTGTTTTTTTCACCTGAAAAAATGCATTGTATGTCCTGCCTGATCACTATGTGCAATCCAGCTGAAATAACTGTGATGACTTGCATACTTTTAAGACTGGACACTCAGTTTAAATAAGTTGACAGTTATTTAGAGCCTAAGCTACCGCTTTAGGCGTAGTTAATTTTTTTTGTCTGTTTTTTGTGTGCAAAGAAAGGTGCTTTTAATTGCTGAGGCATAAAAAGTAATTAAGTTAATCAAGTTAAGCTTTCTTATGAAATTAGAGTGCTCATTACCTTTAACAGTGACAAATTAACACAAGGTAGGGTAAGAAAAGCTGAGGCAATAAAGTGCAATTTCCTCTTTAAGCTAATTTAATAACAGGAAATTGTACATCCTACTTTCCAGGCCTTTGTCCTCATCTAGAAGCCAGATTTGGACCGGTGTTGAAATTGAAATATTTAGAAAGTGAGCTTAATCCAGAGAGAGCACAGCCAACAACTACAGGATCCAAAATGGTTTTGGTCCATATGTTTTGGTACCAGACAGTGTAGAGTAACAGATGTTCCTTGTTCACCTTCCTAGTGTTCAGGTCTGTTTTTGTGGGGAAAATAAGAACCTGCTAAATATTAGGTAATTGTTTATAATCAGCGTTTGTATGTGTGTGCTAGATTTGTCACTTAAAGACCACTAAAAGCAATAAAAGGAAAGAGTCGATAAAGAGAGAAACACAAGGCAAGCTGCCGAAACCGAGAGGCTAAAAACAGAAGCATCCCGGACTGTGTAGAGTGGAGAAAACGTCAGGGAATAAAGCGGTTGCTTTCTCGGTGACTCACTTGTCGAAGATGATCTTGATGGGATAGCCTGGAGGAGCCTCAATGATCCATTCACAGTTAAGGGCCTCCTTGTACAGTTCTGGCCAGCCAGGGGAGAGAATGATCCCACTGGGAGCCCTCAGATCTCCTCCACATGGGGCTATCAGCAGGAGAAGAAGAAATGAAGAGAGAGAGGAAAAAGAAAAGACAGAGGCTGAATTATGCATGACCGTCCCAGGTGATGAATGACGAGGTCTATTGATGATTTCTTGCATTAGCCTGGTCTCCGCCCATTTCCTTTACTGCCAGTCTATATTTGATATAAACTGGTGATGGCTCATTTCAAGGTCAACCACGTCTCTTGCGAAGATGTTTGCCACTCTCCATGTGTCTGTGTTTAAAAGCATGAACTAGCTGTTCACATTGTGCGCATCACTCAAACTGCTCTCTTCATTTACATGCCTTGTAAAATGTTTCATGCACGGTGATCTTTATCAGGAATAAAACCAGAGAACACAACATCTTTCATGACTTGCAGAAAATAAAAAAGCACTTAAGCACACAGGCCTCTTCATATTTCTCGTCTTTGTTACAGCTCACTTTACCAGGCATCGCCGGTACCGCCTGTCCTTAACTGGAACTCGCAGAAATGGTGGAGTTCCTCTTACAGCGCCAGCTCCCCGATCCCCCTCTAAAGTGGAATGATTTAATCAGTCGGCTCAACATACTGAAGGACATCTATGAAACGCATTATGCTACAAAAGCAGGGGTGAGATAGACGGTCTCAAAGGAATATCAAGCTGCTGAGAAATGCAGAGGAGAGGGCATGCTTTAATACTTGATTTTCTTTTTGAATATTGCAGATAGTGAGCTTGATTAGCTCTCTTAGAATTTCTGTCATGTCTGCAATCACATTGATTTGTTGCAGATGTCCAAGAAACCTTGGTAAATGCTAAGCTTTATCTAATCTTTGCCAGCTATGCTGGTCTTTTCTGGTTTGCTGGAAATAGTTTATTGATTATGAAGCCACGGAGGGGTAAATTGAAAGCTCAGCAATCTGCATGTAAGCACAGCATGTCCGCTGATTCAGACTTTTGGGAGGAGGAAAAAGCCACTGGATGAAGTTAAGTTTCCTATCATGACTTGAGATGTACAGTTGTACTCTTTTGTTGATCAACAAATTACTAAAGCTATTAAACATTTAAGCGATGTTAAAGAGACTTTAATATTTTAGTCAGCAGACTAATTTGCCATTTTGTTTGTGATGCTGCATCAAAAGTTATCCAGATCATGGAACAAAAGATCGCTTTGTGCCAGGAGGAGTTAAATTTGATGGCTCCTGCTGACTAGCTCATAAAACATGTAGTTATTTCTTGGCTCTCATCTCCTCAAGTAGCATCAATTCATACACTGAGGCCTATGCAAACTTCACACTTTTTTTGCACAGAAATTTCTAGATTTTAACCCCTAAACTGTCATGATGACACTGAACCCATTGACTTACATGCAAACATTGTGAGGATGACAGATAACGGGCTAATGACACTCTGGTAATGTGATTACATATCATTTACCATGTTGCAAATGTATAGTACATAATATCTAAACGCAACCCAGTGGTTACAGTAGTTTACATTTATATAGTGTGGTAAAGGGTCAATTAACGGCTTTGATGAACTTTTTCTGGAAAAAGTTCATCAATTGTGTTCCAACGTCTGCTACACATAGACTTACCAATTCTGGAATGGATTTTCCAACGATTTAAAGTGATTCCCAAACTTTTCAGGTTCTGACACGCAAAAAACAAGACGCAAAACCCCAAGAATTCACTGAAAGGAAAGTGTGATGCAGGGAATTTCCAACATTTCTGTCATTTTAATGCAATAACTACTATGTAGTTTTAGTACCAAGTCTTTTGGGAGTATGAAAAAAATTGCCTTCAGAATAAAGGCCACCTTTCAAAAAGATAAACCAAAGATTATTATTATAGTAACAGCTATTTTGAATTGGCATTTAAACTCCCACCAAATTTGTTAATTTACGTTGGCGGAATATTTTTTTTACTTTGTGATCAAAGAGCATGTAATCCGACGCTGGTTTCGCCTCTCTCACCTTCACATCGGGGGACGGCGTTGTCCCATACGACGTTGCCATCCTTCAGAATGCAGGATATAGTCTGAGAGCCGTGGGTCTTAACAAAGCCCTCTTCACAAAGGAATGAGATGGAGCTGCCCAGCTGAAGACTCTCGCCAAAACGCTTTCCGTTAACTGGCACCCCTGGATCTGGGCATTCGTTGTGGCGAAAAGCTTTGGAAAATGCAAACAAGGAGGTGGTTAGTTTGGAGGATCAACAAAGGTGTGAGGAGAGTGTTATTGCCTTTCACTGAATAAAGCATTTTAGCTCACAGCATTGACATAATTTCCTTAAAAACTGATAAGAATTATTCAGATGAGTGGTTTTGTCCATACACATGGAGGTCTTGATTGAAGGACTTAAATTTGGTGTTACTGTTTCCAGATGTCTTTGTTTTTATTCATTTTATTAAAAACTCACCTGAAAAATATAGGGTCCAAGATAACACATAAAAACTGTCATTTCTTATTATTCACAGCAAACTTTGTTCATCATTATTTTTAACATAATGTACAATGCATACCTTAATTTATGTTTATTTTGCTGCATCATGGAAAAAAAAACTAGATGATTGCAGTAATATTCCTATATCTATTTTTTTGTAAAGATGGCTAATAAAAATAAACAAAATAAAAACAGGCAAAAACGGACACCTTCACCTATTTATCTTTTTCGATTATTATTATATTATTTTATTTGCGACATGTCTGATGGTCTCATTTTTCTGTGGGAGATCACAAGACATTGATGAAAGATCCTTGGCTAAACCTTTTCTCTTTTCAATTAACTATAGGCACTTTGCAATGTGAGCTTAAAATGAGAGTGAATTCATTTTTACATAGTCACAAAGATTCACTGGGATGCAGGGATTCTAGGGGATGCGCAACCACATCACCATGCAGATTACTTGCACCAGATGACACTGCTGAGATATTTGTAAAGTAAACAAAAGGGGACATTGTTGTCACACCTTTAGAACCCTATAAATCAGGCTTTTCAATGAAATTCAAGTGGGGACAAGATAGAAAGACCACGGCAGCGTGCGGCCCTCAAGGAAGACTCATAGCCCCGGAAAAAAGGAACGTAAACAAATGCATTACCTGTCCTGCTATCTCTCTCACTCACTCTTGTATACACAGCAATTGGTGACACATGTAGGTGTTGATGAATCCCTCTTTGCTAGCCAATGGACCCAAACAGAGTGCCAGCTCCTCTTCATCAATCTCAAATATCTTATTTATTAGGGTGCCAGAAATTGCCTCAATACAGTTTGGCATGTCCTTAATTAACAAGAATGATGGAAGCTGTGTGCTCAGCCCAATGACCTCCTGAAAACTCTCTCGCAGTCAGATGACACTGTTCACAGGAATAGAGTGTCATCTTCAATTAACATCTCCTGACATTTTTTCCACTATGCTACACTGACTCTTTACTTTTATGACTCGATAAATCATTCATTAGCCACCATGTGTTGTCATCATTATGTCTTTACAGGAATACCTGGATTTGGTTAAATCACAGAGCATACGGGAGTCAGAGTTCAAAAGCATTCTTTCACACTGCAGTGCCTTAAAAAGAGTTGACCTGGAAATGTTCATATTTTGTCATGATTTCACATGAAAATCTAAAAATTGTGGTGTGTATTTGTATCCTGCTCTGGGATTAATACTTTATGGAACCATCTTTTGCTGCAATTACGGCAGCAAGTTTTTTTTGTTTTTGTTATATATATATATATATACTTTTGCCAGCTTTTCACATCTAGAGAGGAAAATTGTTCCACTTTTCCTTCCAAAATAGCTCAAGCTCCATTATAATGGAAGTAGAGTGTCTCTGAAATTTAATTTTCAAGTGTGGCCACAGATTCTGACACATGGATATGCACTAATCAGAATTATTCCATTGTAGGTTAACCTCCATCATCCCGTCTCACATGCTCTGAAACGTCTAACAGGTTGTCTTGGAAGATTGACCTACATTTTGAGATTTCTGTCCCTAGAACATACAGCTTCCTATCGACTAACACCAGCTTTCATATTGATACTAAATAAAGGCTTCCCCACAGCGTGATACTGGCACCAAAAAAGTTTCAGAATGGGATCCTGCGTTCACAATAAGATATAGTGTTTGTTTTCAACCACATATAGTATTTTGCTTGTAGGTCAAAGTTTTCTATTGCAGTCTCATCTTAGCAGAGGATCTTCTTCCATGTTTTTTGCTGTGTCCCCTACATGGCTTTTATTAACCTGCTAATAGGACATCCGATAGATTTCTTCCTCTTGCATAAGCATGAATAACTAATAGTTGTACTGATGACTACCTGAGGTTCAGATCTCTGCAGCTCCTCCATAGTAATCATAGGTCTGTTTGCTGCCTCTCTGATTTACTGTATGCTCTAATTGTCCATCCTGTCCAAAAACATTGATGACCATAACCAAGTTGGACTTTAGTTGTGCCATTCTCAGTTCATTTTCAGATGAAAGATTAATCAGTCCTCTGCGAGATGTCCAAAGCTAAAACTGACCTGGGTTTAAGTTTCTTTGAAACTTTATACCTGATAGAGTTTGTTCTTTTGCTGTACTGACAGTATCTGTTAATGTACAACTTTATCTTCCTGTGCTTCAACTTGACTATCGTCCACTAAATTTATTGAGCCAGGTTTCAAAATGTACATGAGTGGATTGGTTAGAACTCATTGCAGGAACAAAACCCAAAAGAGCAAGGTTAGAGACTGGCCCTCATTTAGTCTTAATGGGTGGGTGGGGGCGATGGGGGTAACAGAACATGTAAAAACCTAAATGTCATTATGGGCTTAGATCTTAATAATAAAAAATAATTTAAAAAAACCACATAAAATCTTTATTTTAAATCATAGCAGTACACCCTAAAACAAATGATTTTCTATCAAAACAACACTAAAAAACCTATGCATGTTTTATTTTTAGTAGGTTAGAAAAATGTGATACAAGTCAGTGTGTCCATACGGGTCTCTGTAAATAAATCAATCAGACAGCTGCAGCTCATCTAAAATAAACCTGCCAGAGTCCCAAACAACACCAGGAAAATAGATCGCGCCACACCAGTCCCTAAATACCTACATTGGCTCCCTCTGTGAAAGCGTGGATTTTCAAATTGTCTTGATTGTTTATGACATGGAATCGTCTTGGCCTGAATTCATTTTGGAGATGGTGGTCAGCTGTGATACATCTGGACTCCTGAGGTCATCAGAGACCACTTTACTCTGTTTTCCCAGGGTAAAGATTAAGCAATCACAGGCAGCAATTTGTCTCACTACTTGTTCTCTAAAAAAATCTCTCAGGCAGTCAAAGAACTACTGTCTTCTCAACATTACTTACATGAAACCCTATTTACTCATTTCTAAAGACTAGTGGTTTTATTAGGATGCAATAGAGAAAAGAGGATGAATACTAAAGCATACTGCTTTTTAATTTTTTTTTGTACAAAATTTTTAAACCTGTATTGTTTTCCTACAACTACAGTGCTCTACTTCTTTATTTTGGTGAGTGACATATAATCTGTGTTTGTAACAGTCCAAACTGTATCAAGGTTTAAGGGGGTTTTAAGGTGCTGTACTAAACAAGCGTTACCTTGAATACAGCCAAGAATCAATAGTTTACAAAGTAGTGTTGTCTGCTAAATTGATATTTATTTGAGATGTTGGCAAATTCAAAATTCAGTCTCACTGCACAATAGTGCATAGACAACAAACATGATAATCCTGCTGCCAAAATCCTCACGGTGAAGTATATCCATGAAATGGGTTTACCAGCATGCACCCTGTGTTTACTGTGTCTGACTATAAAAAGCATGTTGAATTACCTCCAAAGTTGGCGGTTAACAAAAATGGATTATTACAAGGACTGCCACAATGTGTCAGGTAACGATATTCTACTTAATTTAGATTTTTTTTTTAATGTTTTGTGTTTGCTTAGATGTGTTTTTGTCATATTGTGGGACTTCATAAAGAGCGTGTTTTTGATGCGGAAACAGATTATTCAGTCTGCAAGAAACAGGGCAAGGGCGATATGTGGGATGATTTATAATACCAATTACAGGCTTAGGCACAAATACAGACACACAAATGTACACCATCCGTGTCAAACGTTTCTCTTCTGTTAGAAAAGACTTACTTGTAAAAGTGATATTGAAGCCTCTGTCCGTGTATGTATGGTCTGTCAGGAATTCAAGTCGGGCCACGTGACCGCTCGTTGTTATGGGGGGAGGCAGAGCGTCTCCAGAGTAGGTGCCCAGAATGGGAGATTCAGCCTGAAAAGGAAAAGACTTTCTGATGAGACCAAAGATTCCCAGTTTGTAGAGAGGAGGGAAAAAAAATAAATGAAAATATTGCACAAGTTTAAACATTCAGTCAAAACAGCAGGCTTGTAGTTGTAATTGCACAGTGTGATTTTCCTAAAGACATTGACAGATCTACAGATCAACACGAGAAGTGAAGCCAAGAGCTATTAAAAGAAAGCGAGGAAATGAAGATGTAATTGAGCAGAACCTTTCCGCCGTCCTTAATGGAAAGGAAGTCAAACTGTTTCTCCATGCTAAGGTCGTTGAAGGCCAGGTTGATTCTGCTCTCGGGGTTGGTGATGATGAGCCACACACAGTGCATGTTGTTCCCATATTCCTGAGGGTAGTTGGGAGACAGCAGGACTCCGGATGGAGTAGTAAAGTTGAAGAAGCAGGAAACTGGAAGAAGTAAAAAGAGGCACAAACAAAAGAAGACATGAAACACAATAACCAAGGAGATGGGAGAAATATATTGGATGTGTTCAAATTACTTTCTTTGATTATATGAGAATATAAAATGAAAAATTTTAATGAATTTGTAGAAATGCATCTGATAATGAAAAAAAACATACTTGGGACACCTAATAATTTAGAGAGTAAAATTAATTTTGGGCCCCATGACAATTATTAAAGATTTCTCGGTCACATACACAGTGAGAGCAACATTAATCTAATACATCTTCCGAGTATAAAAAACAAAAACAAACAGACAGAAAAAAAAAAAATATAGCAATTTTTTCATCTTGCCGGCTAAGGCATTTTAGACAGAGCTGGTATGGATTGTGTGCACTTATGGGAAAGGCTTTATGTAGCCCAACAATAGATGGAATCTTCCCTGTCTACCAAATGGGAAGATTATTACTTGATCCCAGCAAAGTCCAGACAATGCCCTTTAATGGCAACAGCTCAATGTCATGTTGTATGTCAGGGGCCTGAGTGAGACAGTCTGACCAGAGCACTGACATGTTGGCGTCCATCTACACCTGCTGGGGATCAAGAAGATTGCTGGCATTTTTTTAAAGGTAACTTTTAAACCACAGTGGCTAAAAAGCAATCCCGCCACTTACAAATTTTATTACCATTTTACTGAAATTGCCCAACTTATTATTTTATGTTAATAATGATAGAGCAGCAATTATTTTAAACCATATAATTTACACTTTGAATTTGTCTCACATGAAATGTCAACAATATATATTGTTTATATAAATTAATTCCAGGAACTTGACAATTTGTTAGTTAAATGTTAACTAAATAGTCGCTGTATTAAGCCAAATTAAATTTGCGCCAAAAAAAAAGTTATTCAGCTCACTGATATTTATCACAGTTTTTAAAAAATAACACAGTGAACATTATCTACACGGTCAGCTCTCTCTTCCTGCACCCCTTATCATTTACCTCTCATTTTCTGTGTTTGTTGTTTATTGAGTTAATTAGCTAATAATCCGTCTAAATCCACAGTCCCTGCAAGCCAAACTGAGGATAATCTCATTCTTTATTGTGCAGCTGCCCCCTGTACTTATCTAAACGGTATTTATTCACCCACATCAGTAGTTTATAAATTCACGAATAAGGACCGTCTGACGTAAAAATAACTTACAAACACAGCTGGGTTTCTTGGCGGACCACTGATTGTTCTTCTGACAGGTGATGTTCTTCTTTCCCACGAGCTCGAAGGCAGGCAGACACTCAAAGTACAACCTGTCCCCGTGACGAAAACCTGTCCCTTCCCGTTTGCCATAGGCCGGGATTCCAGGATCCCCGCAACTGCCTTGGTCGATCTCTGTAGAGGGAGGTGCGCACAAAAGTTAAAGCAAAATTAAAGTAAAGATCAAGTAAATATTGTTATAAATAAAAACTCTCTTCAAGTTATTTGAATTTTATTGTCAACATCTAAGCATCTCTCTGTCTCATCTGACTGCATCTGTAACCATTCGATTACTGAGTGGTGAATGTTCTCGCCTCTGTTGGGAAGTTGACGTGAGCACTTTTTGACTAGCGCACAAACACATCCGCACCTTTTTGCACACACCTCTTTGCAAATTGCATTATCACAATAATGCATCGACCCTTCCTTCACTCGCTAGCTCTCTCGACTCTCCCGTAGTTGAAGATTGCAAAAAGAACTGCTGAGGCAGCCTATTTATGCGACTGAACACAGAGAGAGTGAAGAAGCTCATCCAGCCAGGTAAAAGAGATGGCAGGGCATAACATGATTTTGAGTGGCACCACACCAGGGGTAATTCTTGCCATAGGTCCATACTCGGCCCTAATGATGATCATAATTTAGAACACGTGGTATTTGGTGCTGTTTACAGGCATTGCTGTCCTTAGATGGCCTCACTTCAGGGACTGCACAGCGGTTTTTACATGGATCGAGGTGTATTTTCCTGACAAGAAAATACATCTCAAACAAAGCTACAAGTTTATGTTACATTAGTACACACAGGTAGAAAAACGTCACACACAGAGGCAGTCTAGCACAAAGATGATGTATATTTACCATATAGGCCCCCTACAACTAAAACGGCAGGCAAGGTCAAGCTATCAAATAAGAGCCTTTTGAAGTCTGTGAGCACATATAAATGAGACATTTTCCATTTGTATATGACAAAACAGAGAATTAAACAGCACTCAAAAGTTATGAAAAGGGTATATATATATATATATATATATATATATATATATATATATATATATATATATAAATAAATATCTGTTGAATCAGATATCTATCAGATAAAAAACTTAA
>CAEFZX010026739.1:0-19343 GCA_903066825.1 Alfaro cultratus
ATAGGTATTCTGTCCCATTTAACACAGTAAGAGTGTAATCGGTAAACCTTTTATGGATGCAAATTCGACAAAAAACCCCAAACCTGTTTAGGATTTTATTTGAAACATGATGGAACTTGACTAAATGTCATGTTTTTATTGTTGTTTTTATTGTTTTTACTGTTGATTCTATGTTGCACCATGTTTCTGTTTTTTGATATGACGTAAAGCACTTTGAAATGCCTTGCCGCTGAAATGTGCTATACAAATAAAATTTGATTGATTGATTGATTAAACAACTCAAACTGACAATGTTCACATCAGTGGGATTAAATGCAATGTCAGCAGCTTTTAGCCCACAAATTCACACAAGAGACTGTTGTGTTGGATGCAGTTTTTTCAGCTTAGCAACTGTTTTTCTGTGGTTTGGCCTGCTGGCGTCTGGACTTGTTAAATCTCTGGTGACTGATGGTTGGGCAACAGCCTAGTAGACGGTGTGTTCCAGTGCTTTCCAGGCCTCAATCATTAAAAAATGATCCCAACGGACTCACGGTGAAGCAGATTTATACAGCATACACCCCTAAAGGCTTGTTAGCCTTCCACCACTCTGAGGATGTTTTCACTTTATCTAGCAAGTCGATAGATTTTTCTAACTATAGGTAAGAAACTATTACTGATAAATTTATAGTATTTCTATTGAAAAGAAATTCAACTGAATACTTTAACCAAACACTTGAGATTAACTCTCTGTTAACTTTGATTTTGTGAAAGAAAATGGAACGATGGACAACATTTATTGAGATAAATTCCTCATCATAAGAATGTAGTTGTCACGATAAATTACAACTAATGCTATCGAAACCCCTAAAACTGTCCATATTGTCTGGACTGTTAATTTTTCCATTTTATTTCTACTTTGTTCAATGAGAGTATCAAGAAATACATATACATTTGAAAATATGACTAAATGCAGTTACAATGTGCAGCTTATCACACTACTTTATGAGACTGGTGTCCTAAAGAAGCACATTACACGTGTGTGTGTGTGTGTGTGTGTTTCTCAACATCGGTATTTGTGTTTGTGGGGATATGAATGATGTGATAAACAGTCATACAGTTACCCAAAAAAGTAGTAATAAAAATCGACATTACAATAATACCACATAAAATCATGATAAAATTTTTAAGTCCATATCGACCACCCCTAATAATATTAAAACAAAAACGAACTTAAAAAAAAAAAGAAAAAAAAAAAAAAGATTGTGACATGATTTTTACCTTCTGTCTCGCCTCGATCTTCTTGGCCCAGCTGCTCTGAGACCACTTCTCGTTGACTTGGGCCTTCTCCCAGGCTCGCCTCACAAACTTCTGCCGGGCGCTGGGAACCATCACACACTCATTAGGAAACACACAAGCTCTTTCAACATTAAAGCATGTCAGATAGTGAAAAGGGGCCCCAAAGATAGCTTTTATTTGGACGCCAACAATAACCTGCTGAAGTCCTCATGAAAGGATGTCAAACAGTGCAGCTTAAAACTATAAAGCGAGATATGTAGCACTAGTGAAGGCAATCACAATGTCTTCATGAAATAAACTTCTACCACAACATTCCCAGAGAAGCCCACACAGAATGCAAATGTTTGGTGACAGAAAAGCAAAGCTGCAAACCCCTGCCGTAATCTTCTGCAGTGTTTGCAAAGCAACGCTGACATGCAGTCGAATCTCATTTTCCTTTGCCCACAATGACCGAATCTTTGGTGTCTGAGCTCACCTGTGAGGAACTTTGATGACGTAGTCGGTGAGCTGCATGCACTTGAAGGGCATGGCTTGCCTCTTCACTCCTGTGCAGGGACCATCAACAAGCGCCTGGAAAAGTGCAAAGGCAAGTTTCAGTTGATCAACTTCTAGTTCTGCCCCCGGTCAATAATACAAAATCCTCCCAATTACTTACCCTGTTTTGGTCAATAACATCTATAATGGCCACCAGCTTGCCAGCATGGGGACCAAAAGATATGTAGGCGACACGGCCGATCTCTACAAAGCGTTTGAACACCTACAGAAAAAATAAGAAGGCAGACATAACTCAATCTGAGAGTACATGGTATATCGTGACAAGCAGACAATGATATTAAAGTCAGAGTATAAAAGCGCTGTACAGCTTAGCTGGCGTCGCTAATGCATCGTTTCTAACGCTTAGCAAAATACAACTGAGAACCTTAAAATAAGTAACACAACACGAAACACGCTTAATGAAACTGAAGTTATAAATGCATAAATAGTGTATTTCAGTCGATCACCGGGTAGCTTTGGGCCTACACGGCCTGGAAGACCACGTTGTGTTGCGGCTAGTAGCCGACAACACGCTTCGACAAGGCAACAAAACCCACCACAAACTAACCGGACATTTTATAAAGGGGCAATTTTAGGTTTATAAGGATTTCAGTAAAGCGTGTGGGAACTTCAGCGATGTGAGAACCTCTAAATAACTCGAAATTCAAGTTAAAATTTCTCCGACTCTCATGGCGAACTCACCATGGTGGCAGTCCGGGAGCAGAAAGGACGTCACAGCTTCCGCTCGGTGCTCATACGACTTCCGTTCGCTACACACATGCGCAGTGGAATAATCACGAAGTCACAGACAATAAAGCGTTTATAAATATGTACACGCAGCGTGACTGTCAATTATAATTGAAAATAGGAAACTAATAACAAAACTGTCATCTTGTTGTATTTAATATGTGTTATTTACACCCTTGAACGGCTTAAACGACATATGGTTGCGTAATACTTTTGTTGCCTTCATGGGATATAAGACGATTCCAACGTCAGCTAAAAATGCAGAACTCAAGCCTAAATAGGGTGTTATAAACCAAGGGGTTGATACCTACAGTTAACTGAGGAGTAGTTTCTAAGTCAAAGGGTTTCGTTAAAATAGCGAGCCTTTTGGCTAGCACAACGTCAAATTGAACAAGAGTGTTTGTGTTTACGATATTCCGACAGTCCGTAAAGGCAGCACTAAGGTGTGGCGAAACCTATCAAAGTGCGGAAGTGAACGAGGCTGTTGTTCTCAAGTTAACAGGTCTAATTTGTTGGCCTTCTTAACAACTACTTCTTAAAGGTATGTAGACGGTCTTATTTTAAACTCATTTGTGATTATTTCAATTCCGCGTTGGGTACAAAACTGTTAAGTTACATTTCGAAATATTTCACTTACCAAAAACATAAGGAGGTGAAAAATAACATTTTTAAAGTAAGAATCCCCAAATTTGATATTTTAGGTACATTTGAGATATATTATTAAAAGAACCAAAGCAGAAAGTCGAAAGGTTTTTAAGGCTTCCAACTACCGGAAGTAAAAACAAAGATGGCGATTTAAGGAGCCTCGTTTGTTGCGCAGCTGAAATTTTCTAAGCCGTTTTTTTTTCATGCAGAACGTTTCCATAATAATAAAAAAACATCTGTTCAGATATTATATAATCAATCGCAGACACATTAAAGGTAGCTAAGATGGAATAAAACTTTATTTAGTTTTTCCTCAACCCTCTTCACACCGTTTTATAATAAATGTAATTATAAATAAACTATAGAAGAAGCATATACTTGATACTTTTTCCCTCTATCATTTCCGGAAAAAAATTGGCTGCAAATGCTTGTACATGTTGTTGTTTTATCCTTATTTAATTCCCATGAAATGTATCTTGTATTTGCAGTGAACGCTTGAAAACCACAGTCACGTTCCTCTTATGCAGACAAATAAAGCTGATTAGCTTCTGAATCTTAGGCTATTAAAAATGACTTTTACTGTTTATGTTAATTTTATATTTTCTCTGAAGAATTTTTTTTGGTTTGTGTTATAGATTTGTTTCTACTGACTGTTACAATTTTATATAACACTACTTAAAAGTCAAATTTGCGTAAGACTAACTTGGCTACTTTCTGAGCTATTTTAATTAAAATTGAAGTCGCTCTGTTTGGATTCATCATTTGATTAAGTAGTTCTTCGTTCTTAATGTATTCATGGTGTTTCTGTTTACAATATTCAGTCAGTCCCTGAAAGCAGCACGAAGGTGTGGAGAAACTGATCCGAGTGCGGAAGTTCATTTTTAGCAACAAGAAGGTCGAGTTTGGTGCTCTCAAGGTAAAAGGTTTAATTTATACAAACATGCCCATATAGATTTATTACTCTTATTTTCATTAGTTTAAATCGATGCAGAAATATTGACAATAACACACTTACAAATTAAATCCAAAGTTTGTGTGTGTGCTGTTTAAAATATGGTATTAAAGCAAAATGCCCTTGTTTTTTGTTAAAATATACTATGATTGTGAAATCATTTTATAAAGTCTATTAAAATTGGCCTATTTTTTTAATTTAGATTTTTCATCAAATTATCTTTGTCTGTATTTTATATGTATATCCATATTTGAAGAATATGTATTTATTTGCTTGTTGTTGTTTAAATTGACAGAAAGACAGAATGGCGGCGTGTGGAATGTAAGTAACCAGTTTTCTCTTAAACTCGAAGCTTTGTGAACTGACATGAAAATATGTCAGTGTGACTTTAATTGAGAGTCATACAAATAGTTTCATTATGTGATGAGTCTGTCAGTCTGAAAAATAATCCACCACAGCCGTCCCTGACAGGTTATCAGGATTTTTTTTAACATATTACTTTTACAAATAACTTTTTCAAGATTCAGCAGTTGGGGTTGGACAGTCAGAAAATGCTTCTGCATGTTTGTGTTCCCGCTAAAGCCTTTTTTTGTGTGGTGTTTTACGTGGTGGTGTGTTGAATATGCCCGATCTAAAATCGGGCATATTCAACATTGTCTTGGCTCGATTATCGCAGCCTGTGGCGTTTCCCCTGACTGGGAGCGAGAACTCAGCCCGTTGAATGTGACAGGTAGCCAATCAGAAAGCGGGTGACGTAAGAACAGTGGACATCGGAGGTGATATGTGGAAATGTTTATTACTATATGTAAAGGTCATTTTTATATATGTTTATTGTATGTGGTTATGTTTATTCAGTTAAAAATGTTAAGTACGATAAAACTTAACTCGCCTCCAAACCATAGTGCAGCAAATAGAGCGGCTGCTCCCTCCGTCTTTTATCAAACGCCTTTTCTTTTTGTTTTGTCTTTTATCGCTTAAAATGAGACAAACTATCACTACTGCACTACATCGTCATCGCGTTTGATTATTCTAAATTCACTATGGTATGTTGGGGGTTTTACTGGATTTTCTTCTGGAATCGGGATGTTCGTGAGTGGAATCGGTTCGTGTGGTGTGTTGCTCCTGCCGTGAGGCTGGACACACGAACCGACCGAACCTGTTGGACTTTTATCGCCTCGTGTCTTTGTGCCGTGTGAACCAGACCTAAAACTCACAAGCTCCACTCCTCTCCTCTCGTCAGAGTCAGAGAGCCCTAATGCTCTCTGACTCTGGTCGCTATGGTAACGTTTACATATCCCTTCAAAATAAGATGGATGTGCCACAAAAATGACCATTTTACTTTCATGAAAATTTTAACTCGCAATAAAGACTAATGGAGCCCTGAGCTCGTTTCTCTGCAAAGAGATGGTCCCATCTGGGAGTGATGAGACAATGACACCCGAAGTGTTGCTTATGCACAGGGTGCTTCTTGGTCTCTACGTGGAGAAGGAGTTTGAAGCTTCACTGCCTTATTAACAGCCGGTCACCATATCATGCAGAGCAGCTTGAAATATGGGAATCCCCTACCGGGATAAATCCATTCTCCTGTCTCTTCTCTGGGCCTTTTCCCCTTCAAAGAAACTTTCCGAAGACATCTGATCTGTTTCTGACTCATTTTGCTGCTTGTGGGCTCAATGCTGGCTTGCAAGACGTAACCGAGAGAATCCGGTTAAAGAATTTTCAAAATAAAAGATCCTCCAGACTCAAATAATACATAAAACTGAAAAATTTTATAATTTCTTGCGTGGCCTGCTACCAATTGGTCCATGGGGCTGGGGACCACTGTCCTATGCGATATTCTTATTTTATAAGACATAATTGTGGGATTTCATTTTCATTAAATACTGGCAACCTTGGTCTCACCATGCTGTTTTGAACATGCATGTAATACAGTCCATTTCTTTTTTGAAACTGTAAAACTCCACAAATGGAACCTCATTGTTGTACAGTGTGACAATAATAAAGTTTTTTTAGTTTTAAGTATTTATTTAATTTTCTTGTTTGGTAGTCACTGCAACTCCATGTTAGGTATAAAATGTGGTAAATACTTCTATTTTTTTATTGGACTTGAGAAGATGAAGAGTCACTTTTGGCATGGACATTTGTTGGAACTGCTTTTACAAAGGCCAGCATTGGAAAAGCTATATGCAAGCACAAAATCACTGTCCTTAAGGTGCCCAGCAAACCTACCCTAACATACATATTGGATGTTGGGAAGAAGCTGGAGTACCTGGTGAGAACCCACACATAGACTGGAAGAGCATGAAGACTTCATACAGGAAGGCCCCTTGCTCCAATAGTTGTTAAATAATCTTCAGAATGTGGCTTAAGGAAGAAGCTGTGGAATTTCCTGGGATCATGAACCACTCGTACAAAGTGGATGATGTTCGTCTAAGGACTCTGTTTCCACTGAAGCAGATGGAAGAAGACAGAAGAATAAAATCCAGAACTCGATCCCAAACTCCACATCCCATACCTGTGTTGTGCATTATCTCTGAATAAACTCATAGAACCTGAATCCGAAGGGTCAAACATTATTTTTGGAGAAAAAAAAGTCTCTGTTAGTGATGCTACATCTAAGGAGAACAGCTAAGAATTAAAATAGGTTTTTCATTATTTAAATTGAGAGAAAAAGTGTGAAATGTATAATACAGACTCAAAAAAGATGCTTCGATGAGGCTGGTTGTGTTATTTGTAACATGCTTTTTGAGGGATTTTTTTTTTTTTGTATTTCTCAGATTAAGACCGGAGGATTTACAATGGGATCAAAAAACAGGTAGGGTAGATACATCTACTGCAATTGAAAATGAAACGTTTTTTTTTTTTTTTCGTCACAAATTTCTGATGTCTGTGATGTCCTTCAGATTCAGATTATCTGGCAAAGGTGTCACGCTTCGTGTCTGAAAATAGAGGCAAAGGAGTCCATCTGGATCATCCAGTTGGGGCCAAACTGACCGTTGGACCAGTGGAGGACACAGAGTATAATGACAGCCCTGCAGTGGTGAAGGCATGGGGAAAGTTTTATCTTCCCAAAACAACAAAGATGAAGGTTATTGGCTATGCGGAGGGAACGTCGTACCCATGTGATGAGCTTGTCCTGATGACCTGTGAGGACCAGGAGGTGTACGGTTTTGATGGAGACGAGCTGCATCTGGTGGCTTCCGGCCTTCGACAGATGCTCAGAGAGGGAATAGCCTATCCTGCAATACAGAGTTATTACCATGGGCAGCCTTTCAAAGACATGGTGAGTGATTGACTGTGAATGTGTGAACATTTATCCTGAATGCCAGCCTGGGATCACTAATGATGTGTTTTATGCTCAGACCAAAGAGGACTGGGCGAAGGTGAAACAGAGCCCTGTGGGGAAGAGGTTGGAAGAAGAGCAACGTAATCTGGTGGCTTCTCGCAAATCCGCTTTCCTGCAGAATCTCAAAATCATCAGTCAAAGACAGAGTTGAGTGTCCTTTTAAGTTGGGCGTCAGAATAATTGGTGAAACATTAAAGATTTTCATATATTTAAAACACAAACATGCCTTTTTTAAAACTTGGAGCTATCTTGCTTTAGTTAGTCCAACTTGAGGCATGAAAGTACTGTGTGTTGCATCTCTAAATATGACTAACACTTTTAGACTGAAACTGACCAGTAAATGATACTGGATCCTCCTACAGATGCGAGACCTACTTTTAGGTTCAGTTGGATTCATAAAAAGCAGTGGAGCTCTTCATAGTACTGGGTAAACCCAGTGTTGTAATCATTTTGTATTCTCTTCTCTGCAGGTGACAGCAGCAGAATGGCAACATCCTCCTCAAAAGCAACGTGACTAAGTTTTTGTCATTCATGAAGCTCAAGGTTTCAAAAAACTAAGCATTTGAAGTTATTTTGTTCCTCTATGGACGTTTTACATGATTTTGAGAATTATGGCATGTTATTAAATAACAAATGACATAAACTGTCTGGTGTTTTCTTCCTCTCAGCAGAACAGTTTGGGATCAATCAGAAACAGTCTAGTAAATAAATTATCTGCACAATCTAAGACTGTAATGGTTCCTGCCTGACAGTTTTGAGGCTTTAAATCTGGCTGTTAAATTTTTTAAATTTTTAGCGCACCTCAGAAACTGTTGTCATATAGACCGAAACTTGTTTTTAAAACATATTTTAACGGCATCAGCAGTCAATGTGAAGATACCAATTCACGTATGAAAAAGGGGAATTTCTGTATGAGGATTTGTAGTGGTGTGAAAAAGTGTTTGCACCCTTCCTGATTTCCTTTTTTTTCTTCAGGATTGTTGCATCTTTTTTCATATCAAATATTAAAGACAACATAAACACAAAATGCAATTGGCACATTATGGTGTTTATTATTGAACAAAATCTGAACCCACATGGCCCTGTGTGACAAAGCGATTGCCTCCCATTGTTAAAACATGACTGTTGTTTATCATACCAAAGCATAATTATTGCCACACCTGTTCTCAATCACGACATCACTTAAACAGGACCTGGCTAAAAAAGTGAAGTACACCAAAAGATCGGCTTCATGAAATCTAGACATTCTAAAGAAATTCAGCAACAATGAGAAATAAAGAAATTGAGGCTGATCAGTTTGGAAAGGGTTATAAAGTGATTTCTAAAGCTGTGGGATTCCAGCAAACCACAGTGACTGTTCATTATCCACAAGTGGCGAAAACATGGAGCACTGGTGAACTTCCCAGGAGTGATTGACCAACTAAAATTACCCCAAGAGCTCAGTGATGACTCATCCAAAACATCCCACAACAACATCCAAAGAACTGCAAACCCTACTTAAGGTCAGAGGTCATGCCTAGACAATAAGAAAGAGGCTGGGTTTCAGTTTTCCCAGAACACATCTTGATAATCCCGAAAATTTTTAGGGAAAACAAGATGTGTGTCCTTTTACACCTGGAGCAGGAGTGTGAAAGGAGACACCTCTCCAGGACCTAGATTGCCCACCGCTGACCTGGAGGAAAACATCTAGCCATCTGTTTGTGACCTCAAGCTGAAACCAACTTGGATTCTGCAGCAGGATATTGATCCAAAACACACCAGCATGTCCACCTCTGAATGGCTGAAGAAAAGCAGACATTAGAGTGGCCCAGTCAAAGTCCTGAAATAAGGAAGGAGGAAACATTTCTTCACACCTATCAATGGACATTCAATGAATGAGTGACCATTGATAAACATTTCTTGTCTATCAATGGACTCATTGATGATAGACAATAAATTTTGCATTAGATTTCATGGAAATCAAACGCAGGAATTTAAGTGGATGTAAAAAGTTGTTGAACAGCAACTTTTTGCTAACTTTTGTCTAAATATATGAAAGAAAAATGAGTCTGTTAAAAAAGAAATGGGCATATTGAAGAGATTTCCACAGAACGTAGAAACATTTCTGGCTGCTATGTTTCCACTCTGTTTCCACTTGAAGTAAAGAGCTTCACATAACACTGGATTGCCAACAAAGACCAGCTTGGATAAAGGTTTTATCATTTAGTTACAAATGTTGTTGGAGCGGCCACAAGTAGGTCTGATCTAGAACCTTTTGGGACGCTGAATATTTTTTTCTGTTCTTTGGTCTTCAGTTTTCTACTTTGGCTTTGTTTGCACAATACAACACAAAAACATTCTCTTTCCATCCACATCGTACACCGACGACTCGAATGACGTTCCTAACATGTTTGACATTTAAGTTTTACTTGAAGTTTGATTCAATAAAAGTTTGTAAAGATGTTTTTAACAGTCTTTCCCTTTAGGTTTGAGCTGGGATGCAGATCGAATTCAAAGTTTGCACCATCCATATGCAGTTCTGGTTAGAAATTTTGCAGCCACTCTTGAAAATGGAGATTTGTATTTTTTAGGACTTTTAATTCTCCATTATAACTATTCTTTATCAGGGATGGAACGATTATGTTGTAGAGTAAATAACTTAAATACAAGGATTCTGTGCACAGGTTTAACTTTTTAGTGAATTCTCCCTAATTCAAACATGGTCAAGATACGTTCACATCCTCCCACTGGTTCCTGGTTAAACGTTCCTTATTAACTTTCACCTTAAGTCACTGGAATGGCTTCCCAAAAGCCTTGACATTAATCTTATTGAACATTTGTGGACTACTCTTCAAAGCTTAGTGTGGTTAATGTTAACACACTTGGCCACCAAAAGGAGCAATAGTTTCAAAGTTGAGGCTCCTTCTCCTTCCTCATTATTCCATTTACTTTGCTCATTGCAACTGTTTCACAAACAGTGAAACAATCTTCACTGTTCTGTAGGGACGCAATCGTTCTGGAAAAGAAGGAATTAATAGACCTTCACAATTGTCATACTAGGTCTGTGAGCCCAAGATGTAAAACATTTATTTAATTCTGTGGGCATAAGTGGTCCTGTGTGTATTAGGAACAAAAAAAAAAAAATAAACTTCTTATAGTCCAGTGTTTCCCAACCCTGGTCCGCAAGGCTCACTGCCCTGCATGTTTTAGGTATTTCCTTGCTTCAGTTCAGCTGATTTTAATTGATGACTGATTAACAGGCTTTTGTTGAAGTGCAAACTGCAAAACTGTGGTGAAGCCTTCATGCATCTTCCTCTTTAAAACCAGATTGGTTGGTCGCACAACATGGTCTGACTTCACGTCACACAAAGGAAACTAGATCTGTTGAGTCAAGGGGAAGGGCTTAACTTTTCTTTAAGTTTCATTTACTTGGAAGCTACGATGGTAAGCAGATATACTTGTGTGTGATTATTTTTGCTGTTACCATTAGATTTATCTTTAATATATATTTATAGATCTTAATACATATCTAGTCGTAGTAATCATCAATAAAATGTGCTTTTAAATGTAACATGTTAATTCAATTGTTTCACGTTTACAGGCTGCTGAGCAGGGAAGGAGGTAAGTCAGTCAGTTTGTAGAAATAAAAAAGCTGATCCCTGATTTTTCATTTTTGTTAATTGTATTCTTATTATTATTATTAATGTAGAGAGGAATATAGGGACGACAGTCACATTTTCAAAAGAAATGCTTTGCTACTTATTGATGAAATGGTGGAAATGGCTGCACACACTCAAGAAGACACTTCAGAACTAGTGGATGAGGTGTGTATGATTGCGGTATGACGCTTCACACACATTCACTTAGTGCTTCTCATGCATGTAGAAAATTAACTTATGTTTTTCTTTTTTTAACTCTCTAGATTCTTCACAGCATCTTCTTTTTGGGGAAAATTAACATTCCAGAGATTTCTCCCAGAGAAATTTTTGTTGATGATTATATGCTTCATTACTTAAAGGAAACCTATCCAAAGCCTTTCAGACTTTATTCCTCTAGTCTACCAAGACGGAGTCCATTTTCATGTGTGCTGGACATGGTGAGATATATTTATTTGGTACAGTCGTTCATACTCTGTGTCATTGTGCAACACCTCCCCCCACTTCCCTCTCTACTCTCTCAGTCTCTACTTCCTCTTCTGAGAGGGTAGATGTGTTATCCACCCTTTTAGTGCGTTTGCATTGGCTAGCACTGTTGCTGTGCTTGTTTCATTGGTTTAAGTTGTTCAACAATCTATCTCCAAATAAGGCATTGATCATCTCTGCCCTCCTGTTAGTTTCCCTTTCACCCCTAACCTTTCACCTACCATCTACCTCCAACACATCAGTGATCTTTAATTACAGTTACACGTTTTACACCATCTCATGTTCAATGTCAAAATCACATCCATAACCCTTTTGGTTTCATTGATTTAGCATTAATTTATAATTTTATAACCATAACTTATTAGTTACTCTTATTGTAATCTTAATGTGACTTATTACAGATGTTTTCTGAACAGAAACCAAGAATATATTATTGTAAGTATTTGATACCAAAGTTACAGTTACTTGTAAGTCTTCCCACAAGTGAGTGCAAGTATTTTTGCAAGTAAACCAATATTAATACAAATATTTTACTTTGAATCTTATCTAAATACTCAAAATGTTTAGATTTCATTCTTGAAAACTTTCATGCTTTGTAATAAGAAATAGTCTCAACTATTTTTTATAAATCTCTGCAGGCTGGAAACTTACTTCCTGTTTTTTCAGAAAACCTGCTCTTCCTGTTTCATCTCTCTGACTGTGATTTTTTTTTTTTATGATAGAAAAAAGAAGTAGGATTAAAGCAAAGTTTGCAGGAGACAAAATCAACACACACAACCAGATTGATTTTTATTGAAGTTTAAGTCTACTGTTGGGTCTAGATGTCACTTGTGTGATTAATTTTAAATGTAACTTTATTCATTGTTACTGTTAATTAAAATCTCCAGCATGGGGAAGTGGGATGATCTCGGGTTTTCTTGACAACTGCTTTAAAGAAGAATTTATGCCCCTACAATCTTTCAAGGTTTTGTGATTTTACAGCCACAGAGGTCAATGTGACAGAGTGACAGTGAATGGTGAACAATTGTGAAGTGGAATAAAAATGACATGAAAAACAATTTTTACAATGAAACATGAAGGTGTTAGTGTGTTTGTACTCTTGCCCCTTTACTCTGACTCTCCTCTTGTTTCTGTTTTGAAGTATGATGATGACATATTGGTAGTTTTTTACAGTACAGTTAAAGGTGCAGCAAACATGTGAAAGAAGCTGCCAGTCACCAAAATCAACTTTTTTCACAAATGGAAATCTGGTGGTGCAAAACTATTACAACAAAGTTCAATCTATCAACCAATCAAGTTTATTTGTATAACACATTTCAGCAGTAAGGCGGTTCAAAGTGCTTTACATTATATAAACATAAAGATTTAGCCTTCATTTAAATGAAATTAGTCTTTGCTGTTTTAAGCTAACATTTATTGAAAAGTGAACTCAATGTATCCTCAAAAATGATTCTACTGGAGAAATAATTTCAGCTTTTGTCTTATTATGTTTGTTTCATCTCAGGTTGTTCAACTGAAAGGTCAAGAAAATGAGGATGCTATTAAAGAAACCCTGCAGGGCCTCATCATAGAGTTGAAGAGAGATGCTTCCAAAAAGACGCTATATTCCACCACAATCTGCATCTCTGCTGGCAGCAGCAGAAATTCAGTGAGACACTATGGAGTCTCCATGTCCACCACTGGTCGTCCTGCAGGCCAAATCCTGATTGCTGCTTCCTGCCTTAAGTTCTGGGAGGAACATGTAGCTGGTGCAGTGATGAGCTACTATCCTAACACAAGTAGGAAGACATACTTTGATGTAACCATCCAACTTCCTGCAGGTGTCAGATGTGACGCCTTTAACATTGGAAGCAGAGAAGCAATAAGACCCTGTTTTTCTTGTCATAATATGTTTGGTTTGGATACGACTGACACAAAGCAGTGGCCTTATGGCAACTGCGCAGAAGTTGAAAGTTTGAGTAACTTGCTTAGAGAGGAAGAAGTTAGAGAGCGAGTACAAAAAAATGGAAACTGGACAGAAGAAAACAAGGAAAGGGCTAGACGTGCTGTTATCAATCATCTTAGAAATGAACTGAGGAAGCTTCACTTTAATTGGGACGATGCTGAACAAAGAGCAATAGCTGAAAATGATGGTTAGGAAGATCCTCTGCTAGAAGAGGCTTTTACAAGATGAAGAGCATATATTAACAATGACTCAACTGTAAAGTCGCAAACCTCTGAGAGATGTCAACAGTTGGGAATGGGAAATCATTTTTAATCTTTTCTGCAAAATGCAAAGCATAAAATTTTTTGGGGAAAAATATCATTGAGGTTAAAAATGTAAATGTAATTGATTGTGCATTCCATGCTTAGCCTCTTATTATGGCAAATCACTTCAAACGGCCGTGTCTCTCTGAGCCACATTTGATCTTTCTGCTCTATGGCTCTTCACTGCATAATCAAGTTGTGTCTCTGCACTGCTACTTGTATTTCATACACTGAGTCTCAAGTTATCTTTTTATGTATTTCCTTTGATTTATTCTGTCCTAAAGCACTTTGGGACAATGTTATTATAGGAAGAGCTTTGTTGGTTAGTAATAAATATTTCTGTGGCAAAGTCGTGCATATTAATTAAAAATGCAAGAAAAGCTTAACGATTCACCTCCCACCACATATCATGACAGAAGGACAGACCACAGGAACTAAGGTGAGGTAGCTGTGTGCTGACTCCATCATAATGTTTTGCTTAGTTTTCCAATGGTAAATTGTAAGTTAAATTATAGAACCTTACTGACACCTAGTGGACATTGTATTTAATTTGGTCAGTCAAGCAGAACTCGTCCAGCACTCTTGATGTCTTCGACACTGTTTGTCTGTAAGTTCATTTTATTAATTATCATTTCAGTAATGTCTAATATTTTATTTAAAAAAAAGCTTCACGTTTCCCAACCAAAGTTTAACTCTCCATCATTAGCTAATTGGTGATAATTGGGAGTCATTTGTTTGCTGTAGTCTAGTTGTTTTCTGTATCTTGTCTGTGGTTGATGTGACCTTTTGTGCTTTGCTACAGTTTTACAAAATAAAACGAAAAGGAAAAAACAACCAGCAAAAGAGTTGCAAAATAAAACAAGAAAACTATCAAGGACTGGATTATTTTCAACTCAAGTGTTAGCTAGCTGTCTAGCTTTGTAAGAGTTGCACATTGTGAGGGCAGCATAAGCTGCTATCATGGCCCAGATGGAAGGTGAGGAATGGATCCAGCAGCAGCTAGAGTTGGCACAAAGGAATCTTTACAATGACGTAGAGATCCTGCCTTCTCCGCTGTTGCTGGAGGAAATGGGTTTGGAGTCGGACTACGACCTGGCAAAGAGCCAGATGCACATCCTGACAGCCACCACCAACGTTTCCCCATCACTTCCGCTGAACATTTTAGAAATGGATTCCGAGGAGGATTTTTCTTACCTTTTTGATCAGTTCAAAAGAGACTCAGTCATATTGGAGATAGTTTTTGAACTATACGACGAGTTTCTTCAGAAGAAAAGATCCGTTCCAGCCTCCTTTCCAGCCACACCACCAGATCCAGCATCTCCGGCTCCGTCGTCTCCAGGACCAGCCACACTTCTCGCCGCCGCTGCAGCCTCTCCGCGTCCAGAGCCCGCTGCACAATCTGCATCTCTGCTGGCAACAGCACATATTCAGTGTGACACTATGGAGTCTCCATGTCCACCACTGGTCGTCCTGCAGGCCAAATCCTGGTTGCTGCTTCCTGCCTTAATGTCTGGGAGTGTCAGGATCCATGTTTTTCTGTGTACTTATTTCGAGTTTCTGTGTCTTTGTGCTCTCCATGTTGTCCTGTCTCCCCTTGATTGTTCCCAGGTGTGTCTCATTCCTTAATTACCCTCAGTGTATTTAGTGTCACCTGTGTCTCTGCGTCTCTGTCGTGTCCTCGTCTCATTTTGACATTGGTGTAAGTCATGTTCAGTCTGTCCATTCAGAGTTCCTGTTTGCTACCAGTGTGAGCCTTAGGCTCCGCTCAGCTGTGCCGCCAGGTTGTTGGACTTTCTATGCTCCTGATTTATCATTAAATTATCATCCTTTTCCTTATCTGGGTCTCCAAGCGTTTACCTCACCACCACCTGAGCCGCACCTCATGACAGGGAGTAACATGTTGCTGATGCAGTGATGAGCTACTATCCTAACAAAAGTAGGAAGACATACTTTGATGTAACCATCCAACTTCCTGCAGATGTCAGATGTGAAGCCTTTAACATTGGAAGCAGAGAAGCAATAAGAACCCTGACAGAGAACCCTATCTTGTAAAAATATGTTTGGCTTGGATATGACTGACCAACAGGAGTGGGCTTATGGCAACTGTGCAGAAGTTGAAAGTTTGAGTAACTTGCGTAGAGAGGAAGAAGTTGGAGAGTGAGCACAAAAAAATGGAAACTGGACAGAAGAAAACAAGGAAAAGGCTAGACGTGCTGTTATCAATCATCTTAGAAATGAACTGAAGAAGCTTGGCTTTGCATGGGACCACCAGTTCTACACTGCACAAAGAGCAATAGCTGATAATGATGGTGAGGAAGATCCTCTGCTAGAAGAGGCTTTTACAAGATGAAGAGAAGATATTAACAATGACTCAACTGTAAAGTTGCAAACATCTGAGAGATGTAAACAGTTGGGAATGGGAAATCATTTTTAATCTTTTCTGCAAAATGCAAAGCATAACATTTTTTGGGGGGGGAAAAATTATTGTTAAAAATGTAATTTATTGTGCATTCCATGCTTAGCCTCTCATTATGGCAAATCACTTCAAATTACCGTGTCTCTCCAATCTGAAAATGTGTGTTATGATCTGAGTTTTTCTATGTGTTTATTTTGAGTTTCTGTGTTTCTGAGTCTCCGTGTTGTCCTGTCTCCCCTTGATTGTTCCCAGGTGTGTCTCGTTCCGTGATTACCTTCTGTGTATTTAACCCCACCTGTGTTCCTTGTTCCTCTCGGGTCCTTGTCGTTTGTTTGCGTCAATCTGTCTAGCTCAGGGGTGGGCAATCCTGGTCCTCAAGGGCCGGTGTCCTGCAACTCTTAAATGTCTCCCTGGTCCAACACACTTGAATCCAACAGCTGAATCACCTCGTAAGTGCAGTCAGGTTCTCCAGAGTCCTGCTAATGACCTCATTATTTGACTCAGGTGTGTTGAAGTAGAGACACATCTAAAAGTTGCAGGAGACCGGCCCTCGAGGCCTAGAGTTGCCCACCCCTGGTCTAGCTGTTCTTACCTGGTCCTTCGTTGCTCCAGTTGCTACCGGCGTTGAGCTCTGGCTGCCTCTCAGCCGTGCTGCCTGGCTGTGGACATTTTGGTATTGTTGGACTCTTTATATTTGGAGTTATTGACCATTAAATCTGCATTTCTCATTTACCTGGGTCTCAAGTGTCTGCTTCATCACCTCCCACCACACTCTCTCTTCACTGCATAATTACGTTGTGTCTCTGAACTGTTACTTGTATTTCGTACACTGTGTCTCAAGTTTTCTTTTCATGTATTTCCTTTGATATATTCTGTCCTGAAGCACTTTGGGGCAATGTTATTATAGGAAGAGCTTTGTTGGTTAGTAATTATTGATGTGGCAAAGTCGTGCATATTTATTAAAAATCCAAGAAAAGCTTAACGATTCAGTTCTTTGGTTTCATAATCTATGCAACAGATGAACTGAAGTTTCCAGTTCATCATGTGTGGCATGAAAATAGTCTCAAAATACCTGTGTGTGTGTGTGTGTGTGTGTGTAATACTGGATTTATAACTCGTGTAAACATCCTTGGATGTGTATCTGTGAAACATAATTTGTATACCGTTAAAAGAAAATATGTGCGTAACTCTGGGTATTTGTAAATATGTGGTCACAAATATGAAATTACAAATACAAAATAAAAGTACACACACAATTACAATTTGTACAAATGTTAAATACTGTAAGTACGCACAAGTCGCCTGGTACACACACAAAACTGCATTTACACACAGATCCGGTTACAAATGCACGAGGATTTTTGAGACTCATTTCACGCTTCAATTTTCACTCCATACCAGGTGTCCTCAAGCCTCAATCCTAAGTCAACTTCAGCTGCCGCTTCGTCCAAACTGTGAAAACCCCGAAGCTCTGAGTCCCTGAGAGCCGCTGACTGAAACACGTTCTGTCTGAGCGTCCACACCAAAAATGATAAAGTCAGGAATTATATGACGTTGCTGAGCTCACTGATAAGCCGCTGGTAGGTCGGCATCTTTTTTGAAGCAAAGTACGGTGTGATGCTAATTTGTAGCCTGATGACACAGCCCCTCATTATCATAGTGAAAAGCAGAAACGAAGAGGGAAAATGGGAAATGAATAAGGAAATTAAAAACAGAAATGTCAGAAATGTCTTAGCAAAAAGGTGGCTTTTTTCCTAAGACTGCGGTCCCCTCCATTGGGTGGTGATGGCTATAGTCTTTGTGACTTGGCTGTTACCACTAGGGCTGAAATGATTCCTCAAATAATTTGAGTTCCTCGAATATTAAAATTCCTCGAGGAATATGTACCTGACTTGAAGCTAATTTATGTTTTATTATTTAGCGCACCATGTTCCGGGACATTATTTGCACTACGCGGAGCTCTGACTTCGGCCTCTGAGTTGTTGATGAAAGCTAAGTGTTAGTGGCATAACGTCCAATTTTCAAGTTCGGCCCGTGGGGATTTTATTGATTGATGATAATGCCCGGGTTTTCATCGTTTTGGAGGACCAATTAACATCCTTAAAATGACTGGCGAGATGCCTGGAGTACGGCAGCCTTTCTCCTCCGGGAGCTGCTGGGCGGGAAGAGCGAGAATATTTATACAGGATAGACTGAACATGGCGGACGGCTGAGTAGTTGATGCTTACAGTGTAAGTGTAGCTTTACGGACGAACTGCACTATAAATTTTATATCATCCCAGTCTCAACAAACGGGTGGCGGAAATCAGCGTGACGGTACATGGCTGGTAGATGAGTTTCTGAGTGTGACGAACGATGGTGCCAATGAATACATAAACTAAAACCTGGAACATAGACATATTTTATAAGCGTATTTGTGAGCCTACCTCTTTATTATTAAATTGAATATAATTTCAGATTTTTGTATTACTTCAGGTTAACTTAGAAAGTGAGCTATTATTGTTACAGGTTAGTTTTCTAAACTTCAAAAAAGTTAGTGTTAGATGAAGATTGTCATGGCCCTAAACCTGCAGGCTAGAATATGAGGAAATCAAGTATCTGTCAACAGAGGCCTTTGAAGACATGGTGAGAAGAGGTTTTCTGACAATCTGCTTCTAATTTACTGTTCTCGTATTGGTAATTTCTGTTTTTCTTGCAGACTGAGGAGGCCTGGGTCAAGGTTAAGAAGGGAGATGTGGGGAGAAACAGGAGTTTATGCTTTTTAAATTCATGCTGGTGACAGGAAGTGGTGTGAGGAGGTGATGAGGCAGATGCAGCAGACCCAGGTTGTTGTGAGATGATGGTGTTTTATTGGTGAATAATCCAGAGAAACAGTCCAAAAACCTGGCAGCACAGTTGAGCAGAAGCAAGGGCTCAGCACTGGTAGCAATCTGGTTACACGAATGGACTACATTGAATAGACGACTTAGACAAGGATCCAAAAAGGAACAAGGACACAGGTGGGGTTAAATACACAGAGGGTAATCACGGAAACGAGACACACCTGGGAATAATCAAAGG
>CAEFZX010026740.1:0-36470 GCA_903066825.1 Alfaro cultratus
TGAGCTACAGGGAGCCAGTGGAGAGACTTTAAAACTGGTGTTATGTGTTCTATCTTCCTGGTTTTAGTGAGAACGCGAGCAGCAGCATTCTGGATCAGCTGCAGCTGTTTGATTGATTTGTTGGACAGACCTGTGAAGACGCTGTTGCATTAATCAATGGAACTAAAGATAAATGCATGGATGATTTTCTCCAGATCTTGCTGAGACATTAATTTTCTGGAGCCCCGCAGAGGTAGTTTTGGTCTTTGAACCCCCCATGCACGAGGTTTTAGCCCAGTCTTTTACTTAATAGAAAGATCAACCAGTGCTCCATGTTTTCTCCATTTGTGGATAGTGGCTCTGACTTGTTTGGGTCCATTAGAAATGACATTGCAGCTATTTCCAATTTGACGTCATTTGCTTTTTAAAATGTATTTAAAATTACAAAATAATCTTTTGCCTACTTTATGTTGTCTGACAAATCCTATTAAAGTGTTTTTTTTTCATCTAATGTAAAAAGACAAAAACACACATAAAGCTTTAGATTTATCTACTGACTAAAATGAACCGTATCAGCTATTCAGTTCCTTCATCACTGCTTTTCTTTGTCCAGACATTCCTCTCTCCCCAGTTTTACTTGTTCCAATGCATATTTGCCTTAAGGCAGTCCCGACTGATCATTGTTTTCGACTGCGGGTCACTTAGGAATGTGTTCGAAGCACTCCTCTGAACTGTTGTGTGACGCATCTCATGAAGCACCTTTGTTAATGTTTCTGTGAACCAGCAAGACTCCTAGCTCAAGGAAAGTTAACCCAGATTACTGCCAGCAGCTGGAACTGACACTTCCAATCTCTCATAATCAAGTGATTAGTCATCGTAAGAGAATAAGAGGCAGAAAACCCAAACAGGCGTGTTTTAATTTAATCAGGCACCTGCTTTTCTGCTAAGAAACAAGAAACACATGAAGTGAGTAAAAGCCAAGGCTAATCAAGGAATCTGCTAAATCACTTAGGAATCTTCCTTGATTTGGTGGCTTATTTACAAACTCAAGGCTTGTAGAATTTTGTATTTAACATCACAAGCATTTGATGACAGTGTTTATCCCAGCTTTTGAATTTGCTTGTGGTTCGCATGTTGCACTCTTTTTCAGACCAAATAAGCAAAATATGTAAACCGTTGGATTTGCTGCTGATTTCTACAGCAATTCTGTTTAAAAAAGGAATTACTGTGGAAGCTCCACAATTGTGCAAGTGGTGTTTCTAAGAATCTGCGAGTCTTCCAACATGCAGAGATGCATGTAACAAAACTGAATTTAATTGCTTCAGAATGCTTGGATTTAAACCAAATCTGATTGTTTTTCTCTCCTAGAACAGTTTTTCTATGACATGTTGAATGATTCCTAAAAGCCTAAAAGAGGTTAGGTCTCCATTTGGCACTCAACCTTGTGAGCAGAGTTTTGAAAAACACCTTCAGGTGCCAAGTGCTTGTAAAAATAAAAAGTCTAATTTTTATATATTTATACTTAGAAAATACTGCAGGTTAGATCCTGTCTGTCTAATTTTATACAACCCCTCCTTGTTATCCCCTTGAGATAAACACATCTCTGATGTTTTCATGTTTTCAGCTGATGGGAGGAAGGCGATGGAGAGCTGGGGGTGAAACGGAGGGACTGGTGGTAACCTGCAGTATATAATAAGCCATATTTCTTTTCCTCTGGACTCCCAGCAGACTGAGCCTCAGTTTGATAAATAGCAGGCCCCCTCAAAGCAACAGATGCTACGACTCAAACCCCCTCAAATTCAGCAGCTCTGCCAAAAAAACAACAAAAAAAAAAAGCAGAGTCAAGGCCCTCCTCGGCTGTTCCACATACTGAAAGCCTGCGAGTTTGAACAGTGCACAGAGAAAACAGGGCCCCTTCTATGCTTCAGCCCCCTGCTACTAAGACAACCCAGTTTCAGAAGACTCTAAAGTCCCTAGACTTTATCTTAAGGGAGCGCTCATAAAACTGCAACTTCTTCACTTTGCTGAATAAGGTCACTGCTCCACCGCTTTTAGGTCTATTTGCACAAGTTCGTCTTTTTGATATCTGTGGTTAAATTATTATCATTTCTCTTTATCAAATAAAGATCCTCTCTGCCCCATCCTTGCAAACAGTCCAACTGCTGAAACGATTAGGGAGCATGGAAACAATTGTGGAAGAGGGAGGAAGCATTTTCCACTCTGCTTTCCGAGAACAACGAAGAACACTGGATTCTTGAAAAGTGCAAAAACAAATTCTCCTCCATGAAGCCAGATAGAGGTCTTTCTTTAAAGAGAAGGATAGTTTGGTGTTTTGTGGTTTTGTAGAAGAATGTCTGCTGTAAAGTCTGTCAGTAAGTTATGCTGTTGAGGGTAAAATGACAGAAAGAGAGGGAGAGTTTTGTTTTGCAAGTACAAATGGGGTGTTTGATTAGGACGGATGACAATTAAATTTCACTAAATTCTCCTTGTTTTGCTTTATAGCTTTCAGAGAAAACATGTCCTTCATAGATGAGCTTTAAAGGAACTTCTGCTTCTGTTTTTTCAGCAGTGGCTTAAATTTTCAGGTTGTTTCCATGCGACTGTTTAGGTCTACACGAGCAGCGGGTTAAAGTGGTTCACAAGATACTGAAAATACAGAGAGTTAGTCGGTAGTGCTATCAGATGCCCCAATAGTTTCTACAGCAGCCTCAAGCCCATGTGGAGACAGTCCCATGACCTCAGATTGGCCAGAGAGGCCTCCAGCGAGTCCAGATACAGAAACACAGACCAGTTTTACAAATCTGAATCTCTAAAAGGCATGGGCTGGTCACCTGTCTCAAGCTATACCAAAGTTTAACTAAGCAAAGGTTTAGCTTAAAAACCACTTAAAGTCCTTTTTATAAGATGTCAGAAAAACAGTTGGATTAATTGGAGTCTTTTGCAGCTGCCTTTAACATAAAATAGTGCAAACCTGTCCCTCGTCCACCTACCATACATATCCTTCACCTGCAAGTAGGGGTGGATGATATGGACTTAAGGTTTTATCACAATATTTTGTGATAGTATTGTGACAATGTAACGTGATGACAACAAACAAACAATCATCATTCCTATTAAACTATTTTATTAAAATAGCAAATTTAAAATTATGAAACTTATGACCGTTGCATCAGTCTATCATTTACTTGAGCAGATAGCCAGACCAACTAGTCATCCATCCATCCATGGTATGTACCTGTATGACCATGCAAGGTCATGAGGAAGTTGGTGCTTACCTCCAGCAGTCATTGGGTAAGAGGTCAGGTATACCCTGGACAGGTTGCCAGTCCATCATAAAGCAACACAGAGACAGAAATGCATTTTCCTTAAAAATATGGAACCATTTAAGAGGAAATAAACACTTTCCAATGGATATGAGGTTTGCTGCAAAGTATTTCTACAAAAAACTAATTCCCTGACATTTTTTGTGTTAAGTCTATGTTTTTTTTTACATCCACTACCACAAGGATGTCAAACAGCTAATTTCACAGAATGTAAACAGCCCAATTCAGAATCTAAAGTATCCAGGTGGTACAGTGAAATAACTAACTATATTATTTTCACCCTAAGCTTTTATTTACAACTAAAACCTTCCAGGCTAATGAGCAAAAGGTCTTGCCAGTTTATCCAGATTAGAAAACAACTAAGCAGGATTTACTGCGGTGGGACAACAAAAACAAGTAACGAGTAAAACAGGAGTTTATGTGGGTCAAGATAGCAGAACTTAGACTAGTTCCTCTGTGCTGTAAGAAAACCAACATCTGAGCAACAATGGAGAGGTCGTAAGCAGAAAAACAAAAGTCAGGATCTGTCTGGAGCTGCTGTGAGCGGAGGCCGGCATCAGTAGTGGAGATATTGGGGATGCAGTACAAAGTCTGTTCAGGTGGACCTGATAAGAAAGGTGGAAGGGCAAGGGAAGCAAAGACAAAGTTTAAATGAACACCGACAAGCTGGTTTGTGACAGGAGTTTCACAGGCGCTGACATCACCGCGTGAGAAACCGACTCGATGTTCTCTTATCGGTCTCTGACCTCAGGGCTGGATGTCGTGATTGTGCGCACAAACCGGGATCACACCAAAACACAGCAGAGGAGACGCATGCCCTGTTTTCATGTGCTCTCTCAGCACCTGCTTACGTGCTTGTTTCAGGCTTACATGCAAGCTGCAAACACACACATACGCATGCACACACACACGGTAGGTTTTGTGAAGCTGGAAGACATTTAGGAAGCCTGACTGAGATTGTGGCAGGACAGGAAGGAAGTGGAGCACGCCCCTGGTTCTGAACAGGAAGAAGCCAGGAAAGAGGACACACACACATTTATACAGTAATCATACACACACACGGGCATAGAAAGATATAACACTAATAGTTACAAACCATATCTACTGCATTTCATTCCATTACAGCTACAAACTTCGAAGTATTTTGGGGGATTTTATATGACAGAACATCAGAAAGTAGAAAAAGATGCAAAATGGATGGAAAAGAAGACAAAGTTTCATCATTTTTTATCAAAGGAAAATATAAAACTAAAGGTGTGGCATCCATTTGTATTTAACCCTTTAGTAAATATTTTGTAGCAAGTACTTTGGGATTTGACTCTAGCAGCTTGTACAAGTCTAGAGACAGATTTTATTTTGCCCATTCTTCTTTGCAAAAATGCTAAAGGTCAGATTAGATGAAGAGCATCAGTTTTTAGACCTTGCCACAGATTTTTAAGACTGGACTTTGATTAGACCATTCTAAAACATGAATATGCTATGATCTAAACCCTTCCATTGAAGCTCTGGCTGTAAGTTAAGAGCTGTTCTGCTGAAAGATGAACCTTAGGCCCTAACAAACTGTTTCCTACTTCTAACAGGTTTTCTTCCAACGCTTTCTTCAACATGTTAAGAAACTATCCCTAACATGATTTTATCAAACCCAAAACATCTCAGTTGCATTTCGGTCACTTGATAATGGCTTCCAGATCATCTAGTACGGCACTAAATTAGTCTATTTCTTGGTCGAACAACTTTTACAATACCTGGATGTGTGTTTGGGCTCACTGCCCTGAAGAAAAACAAGTCTTAATCCTACAAATTTGAACACAGATGGGGCAGCATGCAGCTGCATGTTGCCAGCTGGTAAAATGTGCCTTGGATAAAAAAAAAAAATCCACAGGAGCATCTCCAGCTAAGCACCACATACAATCACATCTCCTCTTCCATGCTTCACTGTGAGAATCGTGTAACTGGAATCATGTACTCACAATTCCTATCAAGAAGACATGATGGGTGGAACTAAAATCTCTATTTTAGACTGGTCTGATCTGTGTGTCTTCGACCAGGCAGTTCTCTATTTTTATTTCTCTTTCTTTGCATCAGTTTTACCAAGACAACCTGATTAACTCTACTGAATAACGGCTGTTGAGGTGTGTTTGCTACTCAGCTCTGGCCAGGCCCCATGAGAGCCAGTATCTACGTAGTATGTCATGGATTTTACGACTGTGCACTAGGAAATCCATTCATTACTTACCTTTATGGTTATATCTTGCCATAATATGGATTATAACAGTAATCATGGGACTATTCACTGAATAGACTTGAGTACCAGGGCTACTTCTGCACAGCACAGCTGATGGTGTCAAAAATGAAGACACAAAGATGTATGTGAAGTAAGTCTTGCAAAGGCACACCTGTTAACTTAAAAGCTCTCCAGTTGTCTACCTAAATAAAGTGATGGAGAGAATATCTAAAGTATGCAAAGTCGTCATCAAAGTTCACTAAATAATTATAGCTTGGATCTCCAATTATTAACCCACAATGCAGAAATAAAATCAAAGAAATTAGATGTGATGCCACCTTTTGAGAGAATCATTATTTTATAGTAAACAAACTGGTTACTTTTGCCATCTAATGCTGCTTTTCTTTTTTTTTTTTTTTTGCATTTTTGCATACAAATATTTAAAGTGAGTTTGAGCAGCCCTAGGAGAGTGGGTATGCTTCAAAGTGGTTGTTCAAAGTCAAAAAGCATCTCAACCCCCTGAAGCCAAACCTTTTCCTCATCCTATTTTGGGACACTGCAAAGTCATTTCAAACATTAAGCTTCCTGCATCCATATACAGGGAAAAAAAGCAAAAGTCTGAGCAATTAAGTATATTATAACAAAACATTTTTGACAGAAGCTGCATTGAGATCTGTTAACCAATTAACTTTCAGTTGATGTGTCACAAATAGAAATGTAAGACTCTCAGACAACTGAGAGTCTTAAATACTCACATCTATTAGAGCAAAAGTGTTCAGTTGCTAATATTTTCCAAGTTTGTTTTTTATCAAATGTTTTATTCACTTTACTCATCTCCCAGATAATCCATCCATTTGTTTTTCTTCTCTTTCTCAGCACTGTGGTTATTGATAATTATATATCTAGCCCAACCTTTGTCTTGAACCAATTTAACATCTGAATTAAATATAATTACGTGACTTGCTCTGACAAATTTTACAGCTTATAATGAGTCTCTGTGTGATGAGGAAGCAGAGGATGAGGATCTATCTGTTGAGGCCAGTGTAGAATCTTGCACTGAAGTCTCAAAGTACAGAAATAAAACCCCATGCAGTCATCATTCTTACCCTGGAGCGGCATAACACTGAGGAACTGCAGTGGGGGCAAAGGGGGTTCATATGACCCTCAGCAGGTTGCACTATGGGTCATTTACCCTGGTAATAAAGCTTATGATGTCTGCTGGCATTTGTGCAGGGAAGACTAAAACCAGTATGCAGGTTTTAAACTATTGGCAGTAATCTCTGTCAAACATTTACAAAGTTGTGTCCACTTGCTACAATTGGAGCAGTGACTCATAATCCAAATACACTAAAATTTTTCAAGGAAAAAAAAACAAAGAAATCAAACAAATGCACCAACGGATGTGCTTCCAAACTAGTTTCAAAGACATTAAAGAACGATATTTGCATACACTAACTAGTTCTAACTAGTTCGCAAAAACTATGATTTAATGTTTTGTGACTTTTGAACTAGCTTAGCAACTAACTATTAAAGTTAAGGTTGCTGACTAATAGGTCAGCATGAAATTGTGATGTTGTTGGGAACATCTCAGGTATCTCAGGTACAACCATTTAAACCATTTGAAGTCTTTAAGGTAGTGAGAACTAATCCAACTGGTCCGATGCTGAATACTTTTGGCATGCAAATCACCATTCAATGGAATTATTTTGGAAAACATTATCCTCCCAAATACTGAAACCCAAACTATTCTTTGCAACATTTGTAGTGTACACAGCGACGCTGCAATAATGAGAAACTTTCTGTTTTTCCTTTTTGACTTAACTTTTAGACCATTTGATTAGATAAACTTTGACTAAAAGCTAACTTGTGAATATTGGGTTATTTTGACAATAACTAATAATCAATACTCTGCATGTTAATGGCTATCAATACAATGTTTAGTGCAACTGGTACATATTTCAGAGTCTTTGGGTCTCTATAAAGTGCAGTGAACATGTTTTTGCCACTTTACAAATTTTCCATTTTTGTTTTTGACACATTTAAATGTTTCAGATCAAATAAATTTAAAACGTGTCAAAGACAACCTGATTAAATACAAAAATCAGTTTTGAAGTGGTCATATATGAAAAGAAAGCATAATTGTAAACAATTTGTAATAACTCCCACCCTTTATTAGAACCTATCCGACAATTTAAAAAAAACGGCTAAATGATCTCAAAAGCAACAAATCGCGGCTTGAGCCCCAGACATCCAAAGAATTCATTGACATTTATTCATCTTAAAAAGGTTTTAAATCTATTTCTAAGGCTCTGGGAGTATAATTGACTATACTGACAGTCAGAAATGCAGAAAACACTTCCCAAAGGATAACCAGTCTACCAAAATGACTCCAAAGGAGCATACATGACTCATCCAGGAGGTCACAAACAAACCCAGAGCATCTAGAGCACTGCAGGACTCACTTGCCTTAGTTAAGGTCAAAGGTCATGATTCAGCAATAAGTCAGAAACTTTGCAAAACTCGCATATACAGGAGAGTTACAAGACAAAAACGCTTCTTTTGTGACCAAAAAGACACAAAGGCCATCTTACATTTGCCAATAATTGCCATAATGATCACCAAGATCATTGAGATCATCAGAAATACTAGTGCTCTCGGTTTCATTTCCCATAGTGCTGTGTTTCCTGCTCCACCCCCTCCCTCGCTGACCTGAGGATTAGTTGGTGGTCACCCCACTCTATTCCCATTCTTTCTCCCCAACCCTTTCAGCTCTGCCACCTCAGCGTTTGGCCTGTTTGGACAGGAAAGCCCTCCATCAGCTGCCTACAATAACAACCCGACCTTAGTCACAGTGAGTGGTTCTGAAAGTGTATTTGTGAGTGAGAGAAAAAAAAAAGGAATATCAGTGGGGGGAAAGATGAGTGTGAGAAAGATTAAATAAGAATGAAAGAGTGAAAGTAATGCAGTAAAGCTGATATGTGAAAGGAGATTAAAAATATCTGGATCTGAAAGAGAGAGAAGAGAAACGTAATAGTACGTTTTAGGTAGAGAGGGATATCTTGACAGCTTCATTTGTTTACATTTCTGTAAATAAAACCACAACAGTAAAAGTCAGCCAATTAAATGCACAAAACACTTACAAAGGTACCTTTGTAAGAAGGTATGAATAAATCTGTTTTCTTTCTGCATAACTGAGCAAAATTGTAAGAGGAGAGAAGATAATTTTAGCTAAATATTTCCCTTCAATTTCAGTTGTGACTCTTTTGAGGTATGTTTCTAACAGTTTGCACATCTAGAAACAATATTTTTTTGCCTACTTGAAACAGTTGAAACAGACTGCATGCAGAGTGTCTGTGAACATTCATTTTTAATTCTCACCACAGGAAGATTGGATTCCGTTCTGGACTTTAACTGGGCCATTTTAAGGCAAGGTACCTAAGTGTCAAGTGCCACCATCATGTTTCACTGGGGGAATGGTGTCTTCAGGGTGATGTGCACTGTTAGTCTTGTGCCACCTAAAGTTACACCTGATTAGAGATTTTTTTTTTTTACCCTGACATAGATTGTGTCAAACATAAAACAGGACGTTTGTTCAGATTTATTGAGTAACTATCTGTCTTGTCAAATGTACTTTCCTTTTGCTATTACTCCCCCAAAAATAGAGAAATATTTTTCTTCTTTATTTTGTGTAACATACTGTTATCCATCTTGTTTCATGCTAAAATTGGATGAAAATTTAAAATCAATCAGTAAATATATGATAATTATGCATTAGCTAAATAACTTTGAGAAACAGGATTGCTGTTACAGATCATATATGCAAACTCCAGTTCACTATGCACATATAAGGTCATGATAATTGATGAAACTGTGTTTAAAAGACAAAACCGGTGGAAAATCAAACACAATGTGAACCTGCTAAATGTTTAAAGAGTTTAGCAGATCTCTAACAGAACTTTTGAAACCTTGAAGAAATTTCCCCTGTGGGCTCCGACGACCTCTTACCCACTCCATCTACTTCCTCTGTGGGGTATCAAACCATAAGCCTCACTTCCTGCCTGAGACACACAAACTTTCCCTCTTAAACATTTCTGCAACAGTTTTTCTCTTAGATATTATGCATTGCTTGAGTTTATTTGTAACTGTCAAACCAGTTCCTCTGGGTTTGATATAACGAAATATACTCATAAGTAGCCTAATGTTGATTATAAAACTTTTGTCTTGCCCAAGTTGGTAGCTTCTGTCTTATTTCGCTGTTCATGGAAAACCATGAAACTTTTCAACCTATTGAAATATACAGACTAACAAAAAAAAAAAAACCTGGTTAGTAACAGGAAACCAAACAATTTAAATGGGATCTATAAATTTAGCCAAGAGGAGAGGTTAAAAGGTCAGCTTGAGTTATGCCAGAAGCCTTTTAATGGCTACAAACCGCATGTGGTCAAGCCAATGTGACTTGCTAACCTTCTACAGAATTCCAGTGGGGTTTTATGTACAGATGAAGAGCACAAACTTCTGCTCTACAAATATATAAAATTAAGTAGTAAAGTGAATAAAAATGCTTCAAAACAATATGAAAAAATGCAAACACTGTAATGAGAGTTTTTTCCTCAATCATTGCTGCTAAAGCTACTACATGCTACTATTCACTAGTGGCTTTAGTAGGGGCTGCTCAGTTTAGGATTTGTTAGATATGGACCAGCATGTAAAATATTCAAAAATATTTTACTATTATCATTTATTTATCAAATGGATCACAACTGGCAGGTTAGTGAAAACAGAAATAAATTTTCCTTTTAAATTCAAAATGAACATCAAGCTCCGTTTTTAATATGCTAAGTATATTAAAAGCATTAATATACATTGATATGCAGATTAATGCATGAGCTCTCAAAGGAAATGAAAAATAGAAATTTGCCAGGTAACACCTGAATTGTCTCCTGTCCAGTTTTGATCAATAAACAAGATTAGGATATAATGATGTGCCTCTGAGGATATGTTATCATCTAGAAACATAAGAACTAAAAAACTATGAAATAATAGGATAAAAAAGGTTCTCCATTCATTGGCCTCCATTTAAAACAGTCATTTTCTGAGAGAGCACAATCATTAAATTAAATTATTAGTGTGTAAATTCTTACAAAAGTGACAGTGCTTCACCAGCCATCATCCTTCATGCTCAGCGATTATTATTATTATTATTGAGTGACTTTATGCAGCCTGCATGGACCAACAGTGGCAGATAATCTACTATGAACCAGTGAGGATTGTGAACCTAAGCCAATACAAACCACATGGACCGCAGGCCTCTTTGGAGTATGCAAAACCTCCTCACACATGGACATGTGCAAACGCACAAGAATAATGTGCATTGCTAACACTTTGTTGCTTTTCCTCAGATTTAACCAACTTTTTTATTACCCTAGAAGGAGATTTAGCTGCACAGTCACACTTATAGAGGCTCATTAAAAGCAAACATTTTACAAAGCTTTGTTGCCGATCAACCACACAAGCAGATTATTCAATACTGAACCATGATTTAAAGCATATATCCACATTTCTGTAAAAAAAAAAACAAAAAAAAAAAACATGCAGGCAAGTCACTCACATTTCCACTTTTTTTTGTTTTTACTAAGGTTGTTGTCAACAGAACGTATTAAGAAAGGAAAAGGAGAACGCAGTGTTACAATAACATGTCACAACATGCAACGCTCAGCAAAAACAGCCTTTAGCTGTCTCCTGCAGGGGTTGATGGGAGGCTGTATGACACCCACAGAGATGCACATGTAATTTGTTTAGTCGGTTGTTTGTCTTTTATGTTATTAAAAGGCTGAGGCGAGCTTTACATAAAGCTTAGAGAACAAAACTCTTCTTATAACAATCTGGATAAAGCTTGTTAACCAGATTGTTATAATCTGGCTGGAGTAAAGTGCACTTTACTCAATATTTTTCTATATAGAGTAAAGTGTAAAATGTACAGGGATTGCTATTTGAAACAGTACTTAATAAATACTGTAGTATGTACATAATAATCTGCCAAGTATTTTCCAGCTATGTGCTGAATGAATAAACAAACAGGACACATCACATCAAATTTGAATGGTTAATTTTAACCTTATTTGATTAAAAATAAAAGATAATATCATTAACAATATTTGTCTTTCAACACAAGTCTGACATAATATTGTTCATTCCTTTGGAAAGGAATGTTTTGATTAATAGGCCCCAGTCGGGTCCTAATTTGTATTTTGGGGAGCTTTTCAGATAATCACTCAGTTGAAACCAGGCTGACTGTTTGTGTTGTAATTCATTTGAAATCTGACATTTGTGTTTATCCATTTTTCAAATGATTTCAAACCAAGCCATATGTGAAAAAGTAATTGCCATCTGACCTAACAACTGGTTATCGTCTTTGACCAACTCTTCTTTGCTGTATTAAAATCTTTGACTAAGTCACACAAAAACTTACCTAGCCTGAGTAAGTTTTTGCCTGAGTAAGCTCCATTATGGAGAACTATCTGTAGCCTAGCAGAGAGTAAGGGGGAAGGTAGGAGCAGCACATATACAAGAGTGATTGACAGCGCTATACAACCCTCCTCCTGGCTCTGATTGATTGTTTTTGACAGAGAGCTGTGATTTTCTGCAGATGGCAGTAGGAACACAGGAAGAAGCCAGAGGAGCTTGAATTTTTTCACAGATTATTTGTTGGGACATAGTGACCGATTTAACAAATATGTAAAGAATATTTTTTTATATAAAATTTACATACAGCATCTTTAAGCTGAACTAAAAATACTATTGCCAATGTGACTTTTTGTGTCCTCAAAAATAAATCTGTTCTTCTTCGTTACCTGTGCTTGAAATCTTTTAAATACATTTCTTATAAAATATCTACAGTAAAACCTGTTTGCACAAATATTTAGAGCACTACTGAATTTAAAAATGCTCTAAAGAAATCTCTCAATACGCAGTAAACAAAACTCATGAATAAGATAAATTTTGATATCAACTTTACAGCTGGAACATGAAGTAAAAAGAAATGTGATAAAGTACAGCAGCCTGGATCCTGAAGACAAACAGCAGTAATGTAAGTGGACTCAACGTTTAGTTTATCTGTTGCTTCCTGGACGCCACTCTGTTTTTGTCACATGATGCTCAGAAGAATGAATGCAGCCTACGTAAGTGACCCAAGCATTTAGTAACCTTATAGCCTTTTCACAAGCCATTAATGCCTCGGAGCTCATCCAGGCACTTCTCATCAAATACTCAAGAGTTATGGAGAGATGGTAAACAAGGAAACAGTGGCAAAGTTCCAATCTCTGCTTTCATAACCAGCACAAACAAATGGGCTAACACCATCTGAATTCAAATAGAATCAATGCAAGCACTGTTTTAACCTAATTTCAGTCTCGTTAGTTGTTGATAAGTAGAAGTAGTAGTACAAGTAGTACAAAATTAAAACGTATATTTTCAAAATGAAAGGCTGTCTGAGTAGCAAAGAATTAATGTGTCAAACATAGGAAAATAATTGTATTTTGCCCTCTGCTGAAGGAAAGCTGGTGCCCTAGTGGCGGGCAAAGGCAGTTTTGGGAGCAACAACATGTTGACTTGATTGAGAGATAAAGATGCCATTTTCTATCTGGGCCAAGAAAGTTTTTTCTGTAGTTCTTGGTCAACTTTCTGGGAAGCTCATAAATAGTGCAACTAAATCAGGCCTGCTTCTGCAGCCCACAAACAATGTGGGAGAGAAACAAACATCCTACTTTCCTAGAAGTTTTGGAACAAGCGCCAGTAGATGTTGTCCAGAGAGTACATGTTAAAGCCTCCCTTCTGTTCTTTCAGAAAATCTAACCTCTCGACAACCCCTTTTGCAAATTACATCCCCCACCCTCATATCCCCTTCCTCCATCTACCCACCCTGTCTTGTACTGAACACAAACAGATTCTGGAGGTGTGACCCTCTCAGCCAATAGCAGCTACCTCAGACAGAGAGTCTGGACCAATCAGAGCAGCTGATCGGAGCAGCCGTCTTGCCTTCTGTTAACGGCAGTTGTTGTTTTTCCTGTTCTGCGTTTTTCTGTGTCTCTAGTTATGGATGGAGGGAATAAAGAATAGGTCAGGTAATGCTTTAACGGGCTCTGAGTGAAATGTTTGTGAGTGTATGCGACTGTGACAGCACAGTGTGTCCAAACAAACACTTTGTTTTGGTCAAAAGTTACATCATTGACAGTTACTGTACGTGCAAACGTATTCACACCCATGTCTCAGTGTTACAGTTGCAAACTTTAACCCATTTATCATCACACAAACTGCAACTCCAAACACAAACAGACACAGCTGGTAATTTTACATAAACGTTGGTTCCTAACACACAACTCACAGATACTGGTGGGGGATGGGAGGTTGCTGACCTGGCAGTAGGGGAGAGATTATCTTCTCAAACAAGCAGAACATCTTCCAAACCAACTGAAAACAGATAGAGACGGATGTATGCGCACCTCCCAAATCAGCATCAGGACAAACTGGTATGCAGCATGCATAAAACAAGCAACTTTCTAAGAAATTTTAGTCCTGGATTATCAAAAAGATAAAACCTATTTCTAGATCCAATCCAAAATAAAAATAAAAATGCTGACAGTACATGTAGGCCGATAAAGCCACCAAAGAACTACATAAAAACAATCAGGTCTGACCAAAAATCAGGATTGAGCATTTATAGCTGCAGTGAACTTCAGCTATCAACTTGTTATAACCCGAGTGTTGCGTTATGATGATCTTAACGACAGAATACTGCACAATCAGCACATTAAATTTAGTTGACAGTACTAGAATATGCATCACAATTTAAACAGGAAGCATATAGAAAGAGCTGCATAACAACTTTAATCAAATTTCTATCTATTTGTGCGATATGTGATCATAAAAAAACTGCTTTGACATAATATTCTGTAGATTAATATCTTCTCATCCTCTGCAAGCCAATTATTTCTTTGAATAAGTTAACAGAATATTTGATATAAAAAAGATGTAGATTTTTTGCTACCCAGACACTAAAGCTCGTAGAAACAAAGGGGGGAACTATTTAGATAGAAAACAATGAGAAAACTGAGGATAATTGGGTTAATCTAAATAATTAACAATAACTGGACTAACAACTATTTTTTCTACTGCAGCTGCCATCTATAAATACTATTATAGGTTAAAAAAGCAATATATATGAGCAGTAATAGGATAATTATTGCATGTCTGTTTTTAATAAAGCAATGTTACCATGGAAAATAAAGTTTTTTTAGAACTTTACTATACTATGAGAAATTCATATGGTTTTAAGATAAATTTATCATCCACCCATCATTGGAAATTGCATCTGGGGTCAAAAAATCTCTTTCATGCCATCCTTTATAGCAGTAAAAGAGCACTATTCATATTTGTAATGTTTCAGTTCTGTTTCTTATGTCGTGCGAAGGCATTTTACAAGAAAATTAACAAATCCACTAACTGTTTATCATGCTTTTATGTTTTATGAAATGTGTACATGGTTTTAACATATGCAGTGGTTGTGCATTTTCAGAGAACATGAGGCGAACTGCAGCTCCATTTCATGTTTGGCACAGAAATTATCTATACAAGAAAAACATTCATGACTTGTTTTTCTCCCTCTTTCCACCCCTCCCATAGCCAACTTTATGCAATCAGATTGCACAAGGAAGGAACCAAGATGTTTTTCTCAAAACTGCTAACTTGTAACATTTCAAAAAAAAAAAAAAAAGCCGCTCTCTTTAGGTAACATGTTATTGCTCATACCCTCTGACATTGATAGGTGTGAATTTGACTAGCAAAAATGCATTTTGTATATTTATGAGTATGAAAACACTTTTCCGCCCTTGTGCACATTGGGGTTTAAAAACTTGTGACGTCTTCGCAGCCTTGCATTCAGAAATGGACAGTATGTGTGATATTTCACAGAGATTCTTCAGTTCAACAACACCTACTAACTATTTTTACAAACATGCTGCATAAGCAAGCTCTGAAGATGCTTATTAGTACAAAAGACAGTGAAGCTTTGCTTCTTAGAGTATTTCTAAGCTTAAATATTTTAGTGATTAATGCATTGATTAGGGATTTTTGGGTACAAACAACTCTGTGGTTTTTTGATTGAGCAACAGATGTTGCATATATGTGGCTGTTAGAAAGAAGTGAAGCAGAGAGAAAACAAGCGATGTTATCCTCAGAGAATTAACTACAGCTCAATAATCATGGACTTTTGATAAGAGTGTAAAACATCAGCGTTATAGTCCCTTTTTAAAGTCTAGGCATTACTTCAGTCTCTTTCCATCTACATTTCCACAAATAAATCCGAAAGAAAAGTCAGTCATTGTGGATATTTATCTCATCATTTAAGCTGTAATTACAGATGGAGGTGTATTTTTTCTACTTCACATATTATGCTTGTGAATCTTCAGACACATAGGACATTTAAAATACAGTGCCATGCAAAAGTATTCACACCCTTTTCCACAATTTCTCACAATGCAACTGCAATCTTCAACATATTTTGGAGGATTTTATATAGGAATTATATTTATATTTTGGTCTGAATTTCAACAGGGGAAACCAAATATGATTTGATGTTGGCTGTATGTTTAGGAGCATTATATTGTTAGAACATTAACCTCCCTTCCTGTCTGATGCTTTCCTATGTTTTCCCACATGATTGCTCTCCGTTTAGCTCCATCCATCTTCTAAGTTGCTCCACAGCATTATGCTGCCACCATGTTGCAAAATGAACATTATGTTTTGAGTGATGAGCACTGTTGGTTTTTCACCACTTGTGTTTTAAATACCAAATGCCAAAAAAGTCAGTTTGGATCTCATCTGAGTTGGGCACCTTCTGCTACATGTTTGCTGCGTTTATGATTTTATTCTTGCTGCTCTCCAATATGGACCAAATTTGTGAAAATAATTCCACCTGAGATGGGTATTTCTGCAGCTCCTCAAGAGTAACTACAGTGAAAATCTGTATTTCATAATTACTAACTAGGTAAAACACAGAGATATAGGAATAAAAGAGGCAGAAACTAAAAACTTATTACACTTTTTAGATTTACAATAAAATAAAAACACCACATTACTCTTTATCTACTTTGAAATTATGCCCTACTTTGTGTTGGTAATTCACCTCAAACTCCAGTAGAACAAATTGAGGTTTGTGGCTGTAATATGAAAAATGTGAAAAACATATAAAGTGCATGAATACTTTTGCAAGGCATACATGCCTTGCAGTACAATTACCTTTTAAAACCACCAAATACGTGACTAAAACAACTTGTTTGTGTCAGTTTCAATCTGAGGCATGTGACATACCGCCTGACCAGCCGGCAAGCAATTGGCTTCATATATCTAGCTTCACAAACGAGATATAAAGTGCAAACAAACAGGGGCGAAGCGGATTCTGCAGCAAGAGAGAACTGCAAAGAAAAGCCAGCAAAGCATCCAGACGATGATAAGCAAACACACAAGACTGACAAAGAAAATGACAGATGGCCAATAAAGAGAGAGCTAAGAGGAAAACACTGCTGTCGCGTTTGCATATTTGATTACTTTAGCACACTAACTGATATGGAGTGAGTGGGTTATCTGTGCTCTAACTCCAACTTGCAAACTCAGCTTCATGTTGAAAGTCTGGGATAAGATTCAACCTAAAAGGAGTTAAGTATATAAACCAGCTTAATAAATTAGAATAAAAACCTTATTATTTCAGACACTTTTAAAATAATTGAACTACTATAAAGATTAGTTACACACAGATGGAAGTTTGAAAGCCTGATTAATACCCGCTTAAAGGTTCTGATTTTCAAAAGGTATTTTTATTTTACAAACGGGTCTCATCTCAAAAAAAATATTCAAATTTAATGAATATGACTGTACATCAAAAAAAATCTTTAGACTCATCTGACTTCGAGACTTGGTTTAACTCAAAATGGCCGTTAATCAGAACCAAGAAACTGTTGTATAAGGTAGTTAATACTGCTTGTTTGCTTTCTGTTCTCGCATCACATTCTGCCCTTTGCTGCGTGAAATTTACAACAAATGGCCCATGTAGATTTCCTTCCTTCCCCTCCTTCAATCTTGACGTCAAATGAAGGGAGTCACACTACTACTCTACTCACACTCCCTGTGAACTAGCCAATGAAACTGCGACGTATTGCTTTACCAAGGAACACCTTTATACAAAGGTTAATTTTTTTAAAAGAATTTCCTGAACAGATAAATTTGAACATCCTTTCTTTAAATTTAAGACTGACGTTAGGCATTTTGAGACATGAATTAGGCATTTAGAAACACTTTCCTGTTTTAAAACATGAGAGAGGGGAGAAAACAAGCTGACTGAATGACTCGGGGGTTTTGTGTATATTTTGAGTAGGTTTGCTGCCAAGCTTTACATGCCTTTTTTTTCCTGAGGGCTTCTAAGTGTTTACTTCAACGTGACTGGATGCCTAGAAACCTACAGAGGAACAGACAAGGCATGGCAATCTGCCAAGAACAGACTATTGAGGAACCAGATGGAGAAGTTGATGGGTTTTTTTGGTCTCTAATCATCAAACCCCCTTTGGCCAAGATACTTGTGCTGAGCCAAGCTTGGTCTATATTGCTCTTGTACTGTACATCTGGCTTCAATGAAAAGCTGAAAAACACCTCTTAAATATACAGCTTTTCTTCTCTAAACTTCTTGGTAATGGACATTTGCTTTTAAAATATGCAGAACAGAAATTATTTGTGGTTTGTCTTTGATCCAATGCAATATACATACGTTTTTTTTGTCATTGTCTGCAATAGAATCTAAACAAAAGACTAAAACTTTCCTGTTTTAGCTCAGAATTACAAGTTTTTGGATAATGGCTGTTTGGTAAATGCCAGAATACTCACTAAAAACTATAGGTTGACCAAAATGTTCTCCTTTTCTCAATCGTTGGCTGAAATTTGGGCCTCTTTCTTCAGTGTCCAGAACTGGAGCTGGGTGCTTATGACTGTCTTCTACCTTTTTCAATTCTACCTAAAAGATTTCAGTAGGACTGAGATCAGGGCTTTGTTATGTTCCCCTCAAATTATTGACATTGTTGTTCTCAGTGGTGGGAAGTACAATTTTCGTGTATCTGTACTCTAGTTAAGTAGTATAAATTATGGATACTTTTGACTTTTACTCCACTACATTTTACAGTAAGTATCTGTACTTTCTACTTCACTACATTTCTACAAAACCGTCGCATTGCTCGTTACATCCAAGTCGCATTGTGCTTTTTTTTTGTTAAAATGCGAAGTTCAGGGACTTAAGTAAAATCCAAGCAATAACGTGATGTGAGTCTGTTGTTACCCATCGCCTCCTTCTTTCATTCGCACACGGAGCTCCAAGACATGCGCAATGGTTTCCTCTGAGCGGAAGAAGATGTCTGTCTGATCGTCGGTAATAGAATACCGCTACATAAATCATAAAATTTGGTGACATGTAAAATCAGCAGTCCTTCGCTTTCACAAATGTGGGGACTTCGTCCAATGTTTATTGTCACTTGGAAAGGAAGCTTAAAGAAAGGTGAGCTATGTGGACATGATGTTAGCAAAGCTAGCTGTACAGAGACACATATGTTGCATCTGCGATGAAAAAAAGTGGTCACTCATGTGCTGAATTATTGGGCGGAGCTGTTGACTGACATATCATGTATATGGGACAACGCTGTGACCAAAGTCTGCTATATAGTGATATAACATTCAAGAATGATCCAATTCTTCTGGACGGATCTTTACTATGTCCTACAGGACTGAAGCCTCACTGAGAGCCGTTCTTTGTTCTTGTGATGCTCTGCATACACTGCAGTCGCTATTATTATTTTATTTAATTAAAACATATATAGATTTATTTAATTGGGGAATAAATTAAACAAGAATGTAAAAACGCAGTGCATGCTCATTGCTCTTTGATTGTTTTTGTCACCTGTCATGGTGGCAGACAGGGTGAGAACCGTCACGGTGCTCCTTCTGCTTGGTTACTTCCTGCTTGTTGCGCCTTGGACAGTGTTCATAGTTGAGCATTGCTTACCATTAATGCATTGCCTTAATTGCTATGTTTAATGGTGCAGACAGTTGTGGTTTCTGACATGGGCGATATGGGCAACCGCCCAGGGAGTTGTCGTTTTAGGGATGGCAGGAGACTTCTGTTGATTGTGGCACAGAAATGGAAACAAAGCAGAATGAAGAAGAGTTTATATTTATAATGATACTGATTACATTTATTTCATCTCTAAGTATTTAATATCTAGGTGTTTTTATGGGAATGTGGATTTCTCAGATCAATTTGAGAAGCAATTTTGATAGGTACACTTAATTTTATTGTGTCATGTAGTGCAGGGTGCTGGTCTTGGTCTTAACTTGGTCTTGGGTTAGGTGGTCTTGACCACAACACTGCTACGTGGCTCCTTGGTTACATGACCTCTCCCACCCACCTTCTTTCCATCCCCTTTCTGTTGGGTTTCTTTCAAAATAAATGCCACTAGTGGCAAAAAAAAAAGTGAAGTTCATGCTATGTTAGGACAAGAGACAAGATGTTTCCATCCCTGAAATTATGATGCATAGAATCACAAATCTAAGTCTAAACTATGTTACAGAGAGTAAACACAATAAAAACATGCTTTATCTGTGGCATTGTTCATTAAAATGGCACATTTCTGATGTATTAAAATTAAATACGATAGGTACTCTTAATAATATTGTATTAGCGATTAGGTAATGAATTCAACAAGTACTTTTACTTTTAATATTTAAGTATTTTTAAAAGCCAGTACTTTTTTACTTTTACTCAAGTAAAAATGTTAATGTTGTACGTTTACTTTTACTAGAGTACATTTTTGTCTGTGTATTTGTACTTTTACTTAAGTAAATTTTTTGAGTATTTTCTCCACCACTGGTGGAGCAACTTTGCAACCAATTTGAAGGTATATTTGTACCAAAGCTTTCACTTCCAGGTTGCTGTCTTGACTTGTTACTTCAGTATTTCAGTTATTTCCTCATGATGCCATATGTTTTGTGAAATGTAACAATCTCTTCTACAGCAAAATATGAAGCGTTCCCTTTTTTTTGTAAAATCTGATTGTCATAAAGGCCAAAGGTCTATGTCCATTAATGCATTAAATTCACCAGTAATTTGATCGTTTATGTTGCTGTGAAGTAATGGCTCCTTCTTCCCTGAAGAAGCAACCATTCTTCTTCAGAAATTGATTTACTGATTTGTTTAGCTAACAAATCAGTAAAGAATGGCACAAAGATGCATGTACTAGAAAGATCAGCCTTTTCAATAAAAAAAAGCACACAGACTACAAAGCAGAGCTGTGTTCTGCAGCTTGGATTTCAGTAACATTTGCTCCCATTTTTGCACTTAAGTTGCATTTCGGCATCCTTTATATACCTTTCCCCTAATTACTGCTACAGCTAAAGCCCAAAATATAACAGTGTACCTAAATATTTAAACTTCGTTTGACCTGTCTACGGTGCTTTTTGACGTTACATTAAACTCTAACATTTCTTTGCCTCAGAATTAGTAAAATAAATAAATATAAAACATACACCAACTGTATTTTTAGTTTTATTAACTTGGCTAACAGACAATGAGAGGCTTTGTAAGTTTAAGATTAAGTGCAAAATTGCTTCGTAGTGCTTATAGAACAACACTTAAGAAAATTGGAGATAATCTTTGCTATATTATAGAGGCTGTTGTTAGTGACTCCTGCTTAAAGGGAAGGAATGTAAGTGGAAGTGTTTTGTTGTTGTGAAATAGCTGATACAAAAAAATAACATCTCCGTTTACTAGTCCATCTATGTCTCAGTTACAATCATGTAATTCTGAAGTGACCGGTGTTGTTCCAATTGATTTTTCTTGGACGTCTCCTTTAGGAGGTTTTGATGGCATTCCAACGGATGATAGCTGTGTCATTTATTTTCCTATGTTCCATTATTTTCTAATCTTGCAAAAAAAAATTATGCAAGATGTAATAACAAAAGTTTTGTCATTCTTAATTAATTTCAGAAAGAGACGTACTCCCACATTTCATAAAGCTGGATATTGTAGTTTTTGACTAGACTAGGAAAATATTTGGAAACATGAAGTTTTGCAAATAAATGCCACTAAATCCTACATAACACTTTTTGAAATAGTCTGTGCTAACGCTAACAGAAAAACATTCTGCAGAAGTTTGTTTATGTAATAATTAGAGAAGAGAAACAATAAACTCATCTGATGACAAAATTGCATATTGCAATGTGTACTTCTTTTCCTCTTTCACTTCTGGTCTTAGTTATCAATCAACCCCACTCACACTTTCATAAGGTTGGTGTCAAGTTTCAGTTATGATTCTTTGAGTGCAAAATAAGAAACTGGTTTGCATTCCTTTAAAGCAATCTTCCTAAAAGCAAAAACAATTCCTGTATCTCTTTACATTGGAACATGATGCGTTGCTTTTGGAGATCTTTTAGCCTACTTTATGTTGTAAGAATATGATTTCTATATTTTACGGACCAGTAGTCAGACATAGGAGTGGTCAGTTAAACTACTGTTTACCTTTAATCTGTGATTTAATAATCACTTTTTAACATGGGTCCGGATTGGTTTGTGCAGCCTTTTGTCTTTATTAAATGAAATTATCATTGAAAACTTATATTTCCTCAAGTTCTTGTCCGATATTATTAGTTTGTTGATCTGAAACATCCAAGTGTGATAAAAGATAAAAAGAAGAAATCTGTATGGGGAATTTTTTTTTTTATAGTAGTGTATGTTAGATCATCTATACAAAACAAATATTAGAATCAGCATCTTGAATTATTTAAAGAAGGAAACCGTAGCTATAACTGGCACTAGCACAGAAACACCGCCCTCATTGTAGATATACCGAGCTAAATGATTATCTACCAGAATATTGCCTGTTAAACAACATCATAAAATATTGCAAAACAGTGTGGTTGTTAGGTAATGTGTTTAGAGAATCCTGGGAATGCTAAGTGAAGACATGAAGATTTGATTGTCATATTTAGTATCTGAATGCAGCTGGAGGTCTAATAAACCTCTAAGCTATGATGGGTGCCACATGATGTAACAGTATCTCTTTTAATTAGACTGTGAGGACTTGAAGTACAGCTCTGTAAGGATGTAGATAAACAACTCTTCTTTGCACCGCTGAGCCAGAGTTTCCGTTCTTTATTCAGCAATGAACTTTAAAAACCGTTGAACTGTTAAAAGACCACAAAAAAGGAACATCTTTATTTCCCCTTTGACACGTGAGCCCTCTTTTAGCTCAGACACGAGGACCTGAAGTGACCAAAAACAACCTGCGAAGTTCAGCCGCACACTGAGCAGGCACACAAACACTTTCAGGTCTCACCACAGAAACACTGAGACATAAAAGTGTGAGAAAGCCGATCCCGATGAGGGGCAGAGTTCTACAAAAAAAGATGCAAAGCTGTCATCGCTTCAATTACTGGGTATCACTCATATTTTTAGAAGATTTGAGAACAAATGTTATTTGCAGCCCTTTAATTTAGCCATTTCCACTCTCAAACAGCAAGTATTTTGGTAAGAAAAGATACTGATTTTTGCCAGCCTCTTGACATTTCTAAGCTCTAATTGAGAGGAAGGTGATGATTATTTTTTTGTGAACCACAAAGCAGATGTTTATGTGTTTATTAGTCCGTAGACAGAAACAGCAACAGATTTGCTACATAGTCACTCCACTTGAATGGAGGTTAAAATGGCTGAGTTAAATGGTTGGAAAAAATGAATGGCAAAGAACAAGAAGTTTAAAGCATAAAAAAAAAAAGAAATCCCACCAAAAAGACTTCAAATTCAAAACTGATAGCATTTTTGAGAAAGAGCATCATACTAACAGTAAAATATGATGGCTATAATGTAACGGTTGATTCTGTGTTGATGCCTCAGGAACTAGACTACTTACTGTAATTGACACAAATATGAATTTTGCTCTGAACCAGGAAGTTCTCAAGGAGAATTTCATGTCAACAGTTCAACACCTTAAGCAGATCAAAAAGACAACATCAAGCCTTTTAAATGGCTCAAACTAGTCCAACTCAGGCCTTAAATGACCTTAGGACACTGTGGTATGAACTTTAACAGGCCATTCATCCACAAACAACCTCCAATATGGCTCAAATAAAACAATTCTGCAATGAAAGGAAGGCCAACAGCATTATAAAACACATTGCCAGGCATCAGAAATGGTTGTCGGCAGCCCGCCATGGTGGTTTATATAACTTTTTTTCTTTAATAATAAAAAATAATAATAATTTGAAATCTGCCTTTTTTACTCACTTAGGTTATCATTGGTTGTTATTAAAATTTGTTTAATGATCTGAAATATTTAAGTGTGACAAAAAAGACACAGCACTGAGATTTGTCAGAATAACTCACTTCACCTTTACTTTGCAATACCATCCTAAAAACAAACGGAGGCAGAGTTTCTGTGACACTAGTTGAGTTTTTTGTGAACTTTTTCTTTACATAACATATCTCATCAAATTAAATATTCTTAAAAATGTGTAGTGTCAAAGAGAGAACTCAGAGTTCTGATTATGCATGGATTTGTGGAATTATGTGAAAGCTTGAGAAGCAGACACTATTTCCAACCTATTAGATAATATATTTTAAATTTTAAAAAATATTTTTTTAAATCTACTTTGGAGAAGTACACCCAATTTAAATATATTGGTTAAAGGGTTACTTTTTTGGAAAGAAGTCCATCAGGAATCAAGCAACTCTGTGCCAGATTTAATGATGGCTTAGAAAGCAGAATAATTATTTGTAAAATAAAAAGTAATAAAAAAAGCAACTAGTACTATTTGTCTAGAGCCATTTCCATGCTAATTCTAGCAGAAACATGCTATGATGTAATTAATTCCTTTTACCCTGGTGTTTCATAGCAGAAAACCATCTAAAACATGTAGGACACTGTGCACCCAAGGTTGGGAAACACTATACTGGCTGTTTAAATAGCTTTTGGTGTTCAGGGGAGCTATGTTGTAACTTTACATCATACTACTCAGTTCTGAATGCTTTCTAGAGGCTCACCGTAAGAGGACGACATGCGCATGTTCCTGATGTGAACGTACATGCATAAATTATAAACATGGGGCACATTCAGAAACCTTAAGAGTCTGAACTTTTTTCAGTTCTGGATAGAATGAAACTGCTATCTTGTAATTAAATATTTAGTTCAACTAAACACTTGATTGATGTAACTGAATTCAATGGAGGATATAGTTTTTATATCAATAAAGGTTCCTTAATTATACAGTACTCATAAAAGACAACGAAAAGGAAGAAAACAACTTACCTTTTATTGCTCAAAACTGTCTCCTAAACCTATATCTCTCCCTAAAATCCTCATATCATACTGATGTGGTACAGACTTAAAAAAATAAAATCTTGAGGTGAGTGTTTGTATCCACCAGCAATTATTTTGTGTTCATAAAATGTGTGGAAGGTGGATCAATAGCATATGAAGTATCTGAGAACAGCGTGTTATTACACTTACAAATTTAGAAGCTCCATGACAGCTGACTGCAACTTAAAGCCAGAAATGCCATTTAGGTGAGTGTAACACAACAAATACCATAAATGATCAACATAGAGGTCAAAGACTTCTTTCAAGCACAAATTAGTTTCAGACAACGAAAATCTATCCATCCATTGTATCTATAAGATGCCCATTTAGAAACCATGGCTGTGTTAACACTTAATGTTACCATGTATCCTGTGTGATTCAATGACAAGTGAACAGCTTAAGGCATGTGCTTATATCTGAGGTTTCAATGGCTGCCCCACGAGCCTCCTGAGTGACCACTTGTAACTGGAGCTCTCAAATGAACTGGCTGCCTGTCACATAGTCAGCTGAGCTACAAACAGGACGTCAGCAGGTCGTCTGAGGTTGCTGTAAAATCACAATTACCCTATACTATGGTTGGTATTGGAGCCAGTTCTTTACCGTTTCTATAAGAGACAAATAAGTCAGATCATTATAGATGTATCATGCAGTTAATGTTTGATCCTCCTCTTTTATTCTGTTTTTGTGAAGGATTGTAGTGCAGAAGAATAGCTAATTTAGCCGCACACATATTATGTATCTCATTATTCCTACAAACAGATGCTTTAGTATGGCTACCTTAGTTCCTTTGAACTGTTTAAAAAAAGTCAGCTAATCATTGATTTGCTGGGAAATGGTGCTGGGTTTCTACCAGTTTTTCAGAGCTGGGACCGGGTCTCAGTGGAAACAAAAAAACTGGTTCTTTGTAAGTGCTAACCCCAGCTAAGCACATGAACAGGTTTGGTGGCGAATGTCTATGTTATTATTTAAACACTGACATGTTTCATATGGGCCAAAGAAACATTTTCATAAGCTCAGTTGTGTGAAGAGTTGCGAAAAAAGCCCACAACCATGCACAAGCTGTATCTCTCAGCAGCTAGAAAAACGAACAGCGCATTGGCAGGCTGTCAGCTGATTTCTACATATTTTATCTGTATTGAAGATGCATGAAGATGAGTGAACATGTAATATAACATTGGGAATCTGAGATTCTTGACACTTGTTGTTGTAAAGTAGGTTGGCGCTACAACGGGAATGCCGTTCTGTCAAAAATGCAATAATAAAAACTAGCCATCTGTAAAAGTCTGACTGACTGATTGTTTCCAGCAAAAAAAGAACTTTTTTTTATGGGCAAGATGTTGGACAAAGAAAAATACTAAGTAAATGAATCCTCCAGCACTGTATTTCTATGCATTTGATACTGTAGCATACACAATAAATTCTCCAGACAAGGCAGACATCGAAGGATTTGAATGTGAACATTTCATCGTATGCTGCATGTGTGCACGACTGTACTGACAAAGTTACATTGGTCTTATGCAAAGCTTTCAGGAATGTCTTGATGATATCACTTCTCATGCAAAGCTATGCAGACGATTAGCAATGGCTCACCTCTGCATGCTGAATGCTTGGAATGGCTTCACATTGCAGCAGACTCTGGTCCGTCTTCTCATTTATTAAGCCAATAATGATTTAGAGCTCTCAAGACTGTAAATAACACTAAACGTTCAGCCCAAGATGGCTAGATATTCATCAGCTTGGTCATACACTGCTGAGGGACGGCATCCCATTTTTCAGCCAGCATTTGTGGCAGATCAATGTGACTGAGTTGGTCACTCTAGTATACACAGCACACCCAAGCTAATCTCGCAACTGTTCAGTGTGGTTGAGGTCAGGACTGCTGACAGGTTATTTGATCCTCTCTACGCACAAATTCTAGTAAGTAAGTAAACTTTATTAATATAGCACCTTTCATGAACAAAATCACAAAGTGGTTTACAGAGTGCAAAAAAAAAAGAACAAGTTAAACAGCTTCTCAAAAACAATAAGAGGTTTGTTTAACTAAAAGCTTTTCTAAATAGAAGTGTCATGAGCTGCTTTTTAAAGAATTCAACAAAGTCAGCCACACAGAAAGACAGGGTCAAGGCATTCCACAGCCTGGGGGCAGCTGCTTGAAAGGACAGGTCCAACTGAGTTTTAAACGGGGCCTTAGGAGCCTTCAGGAGGTTTTCAAGTGAGAAGACCAGAGGAATTAAAATCTGAATTTTATTGGAGCCTGTCCATTAAGAGCTCTTAAAGACAGGACTAACATTTTAAAACCAATCCAAAATTTGATAGGTACCCAATGCAGAGGAGAAAACTGGTGTGTTGTGTTGCTCATATAAGAAAACCACTTAAGAACAGTCCCTGAAAATCCTACCTCATTTTCAAGTTGAAGCGACAGAAGTTTGTGGTAGACTGTGTAAAAAGCTGAGCACAGATCCAATAACACCAATATATTATACTGACCAGAGTCTGCAGCCATCTTTATATCATTACACATCATATCATTGCACAGCCTTTGTGCATCTTACAGAAACCAAACTTAATCTTATCCAGAGATTGATCTAGTCTACTCAGAAGTGCATTGGCACCACTCCGACCTCAAATTGGAGATATTCAACAACTTGGATTGTCTTAGCGCAACATCCCAGCATGTTCCCCAAAGACAAACAACCATGCAGCCTGCTGAATGTGACATTAGCCAATCAGAAAGAGAGATGATGGAAACATGAAGGGGAATCAAAAATATCTAAGATAAAACAACCAGAAAGTCCAATGGATGTCAGAGTCATTCTTTTGTAATTTTTTCTGTTAAAAGAAGTCTACAAACAATCACTATTGCTTCTTTCTCGTCCGCCATGTTTATTTACTCTGAATTCAGGTTCAATATCGAGAGGTTTTTTCTGACATCTCAATGTTTGTGAGTGAAATCTGTTTGTGTGGTGTGTTGCTGTGTGGCTGAACACCCTACACTATAGGACCAAACTTGTTGTATATAATTTTTTAAATCATCATTTGTGGGGGGTTTCAAGTTCTGAAAAAACAACCGACAAATTGTGCTGTGTGAACCAGGCATTACACATCCCAATATGTCATCAGATAAGAAACAGTGTGATAGCAGCTTAAATTCACACGACTCATGTTAACATGTTTTCTTTTTTAAATATGGCATAAGCTGATGCTTGCATGGAGAAATGTGGGTCTACAATTTGTACCAGGATGCACGAATGTTTATATCAAAAATGAATTTTGTGAAAAGCATAAAAAATGTACTTCTAAATGATACAACACATCCAGACTGCATTCACACATATCATCTTTGATGCATGCTAAAATAAAGTCTGTTTTTTTTCTCAAGTTTCAGATGCTTTTTTAAGATACAAAGTGCTAAGATACAACTGATTTGCGACAGTCGTCACTTCACTGTAAATATGGCGGTCAAAAGTAAGTGCGGTTGTGAAATGGCACCAAACAACTCCCAACAAAAATGTGCCTGTCCAGATTTAGGCGAGATATGTTGGTTGGCCTGCTGGAGTGTGTAAACACCACATGTCAATCATATACACAGACATAAAACTCTGAGTCAGTATGTCTCCACCACGTACGCTCCAACTTAGGAGTAAAAGAACCAGGGTCAGAGGTAAATATCTGTGGGAATGCAGACGTCCTGCGATGCTGAAACTGTCACCGCTCTGAGAAACTGGTCTGTAACATAAATAATCACACAGTGATCAGCCTGGGACAATACTCTCGAGGAGAGAGGACAATACCCTCCACCTCAAAGCAACCGGGCCTGAAACAATACCGCACAGGCTAAAACAACATCCCAGCCAGTTCTGAGTTGACTCTGGGGTTTGGGTAAGGCTCGAAGCAACAACGCTCGGCAAGCAGCACCACACAATGACTGCAGTGGGAAATGATCCATCGGGCTGACGCAGATCAATTCAAGCCTAAAATGTATGAGGTCTTTCCAAGAGTTTATGGGGTTTATGAATGTTAATGCATCTGTGGATATATTCAATGTTTGGAACATGTTCTTTGCAACCAGTGAAGAATTTACAAACCACTTTGATAGTACACTACTGACTTGGTGGCACTGGGAAGAAAAGAAGCTCCACTAATTTATAGTTAAATAAATTGTCATCTTTAAGCATTGTGAAATTTTTTGCCAGGTTTGCTTGCTAAATGACTTTAAATCTGAGAATTACCGCTATTAATCTATTTTGAGGTAAAATACACCAGCTCTCAACATGGATCTCTCCATTTTAACACTTGTCTAGGAAAGAGCGAATGCTCACTAATATTTTTGTTTGTGTATTCCAGATGGTTAAGCATGATGTTGAGCCTCTGACTGAGGCCTGGACCGCAGCCACCAGGCTATTCATGCTTTGCGACCTGATCTACAGATGCCCTTTAAATCCTGCATCCTCACTGCTATAAATCTCTCAAGTAGTGTAAACACAGACACACACGTTTAAAACAGACCGTCCAGTACACAAATAAACACACAGGAAAAGTCACATCGCTTACTGGACAGACGCCTGGTGACCAGGGCGAGAGGAAAAAATTATAATCATGCAATGCATTGCGTGCATTCAGCTCAGGTTATGGAAAATTCCCAGTAAGCACCAACTGGAGAGGGAAGCTTGAAGTGGTGCAAAAACTGGTGTAGAGCACCCTCCTGTGACGGAACAGCTGAACTAGGAATGCAGGGTGATGAAACCACTCAACAACCAATTACGCTTTCCTTGCGTAAAAGGATCAGCATTAAAGTGGAGAATAAAAGGCAAGTATTGATTTTTTTTTTCTAAATGATAAATCCACTAGCCAATACCTCTCATAAATCATTTATGACCCCAATCAAATTTGTTCTGAAAAGATGGCACTTAAACTCATAGGAGAAAAGTGTCAGAGACTCACAGACTAATGCAAGTGAGGTTATATAAAGCCGCTTTTATATATTATTTCATTTTATTGGGGGTTATTGATATAGGTGTACATCTACATTTAGATAAATAAGTGGTGAAGCATCTCTGACGCTCCTAACAGACAACACTCACTAGTTTCTGACAGAAAGGCTACTCAAGAAGGAGATAAAAGCAAGATTTGTAAATGTTTAAAACAAATGCAAAAAATTAAAATAGCAGAGGTGAGTGTGGAAAGATGGGCCCCTCAGTCACAACCAGAACATAGGAAATCCTCCCCATAGTACCAGATTCAAATTGCATTTTTACAGCCAAGTATTGTTAGTACATTATTGTAAAACTACATCTCTCAACCATTCGAAACAATATTAATACACTCGAAATGGTGGTTGAACTCACTGATTTATATAAATACTTGCTGCTTTGCTCACCTCCATCAATGCACATTTGCAGATCCTTCCATAAATCAAACAAACTAAACACTAGGTCATTTATTTTTTGATTTTTATTTTAGTGTTTATATCCCTGAATATTTCCACATTTTATGGCATTAGAACCACATTCTTCAAGGTACTTAGCAGAGATTATGGATCAACATAAAGTAGTTCATAATTGTTAATTAGTTAATGTTGCAAGAGAAACACAAATGCAGCCATTAAATATGTTTAAAAACCATGTTTGGTAATCTGATTAAGCTGATAAAAAATATACTGTATTCATCTTATTAAAAATTAAAAGTAATAATTTTCTTTTATTTCCGTTGGTTAAAAAGAGAGACATATCTGCAATGGTTAAGATTCTTTAGTGTTTTGAAGGACAATAGCACTGGGTCAGGCAGCTCTTTGTACTCATTGGGTGCTGGTATTTTTCCACTACAGATTACAAACTGGAATACAGTCCATGACTGAGTTTGTTCCATCCCACTCCTTTGCTTTTAATGCTTCCATTCATTTAAACCTAATCACTTTAATAGTTCCAGGTTAATAAAATAGAATTAACAAAAATGAGCACATTTATTAAAGTGTCATAATGTTTCAATAAATGTTTGATAGCACTTTGATCCAACTGCATATTCAAGAGCCCCACCTTCCAGTCAGTGCAGTTAGCTGCTGGTTGCACACTCAAGACAAGAAACGAGGGGGGTGCAAGTGGGAAATGTGCAACTAGGTCACTGTCAATCCTGTTGCAACCATAAATACATGATTTATAAAAAAGCATATTTCTTTCTTCTTCTTTTTTTAAAGACAAAGCGATAATGTTCTGCTGAGAAACAAACATAAATTTCTCTGCCCATTTCTGTCAGTTAGCATCAACAGTTTTCATTTAACTGAATTATTTATTGTTTGTATTGATCTGTCACAGAAGGAGGAATGACTGGATATTTGCTGTGAGCATAAGCATGAAATAAACAGTCGTCATGGTACCAGAGGGATGAGGTGCAATGACGGGGTCTGCTGGCTGGCACTTGGCACGGTAGCTCTTGGGGTGGGGGTGCTGGCTGGCTCCCGATTATTTCTGGCTGTGCTATTCAAGAGCTGAAAGTGGGGGTGGAAAGAAAGGGAAGGAGATGGAAGTGTATGGAAGGAAGTGGAATAGAGAATGTGACGAAACAAACTGAATTAATACGGGACACACACAAAAAAGAAGATGTACAGAAATCAGGGCACATCCAGGACAACAACCTCTATTTTTCACGTGCAGTTAAAGGTTAAAGATTACATGTGGAGCTCCACTGGAAAAGTGCCAGTAAAATCAGCTGAAAGGCCAACACTGAAATCATTCAAATTATGAACATTCTAGACGGTACACAGACACAAAGCCAGACAAATCTGACAATCACCCACCAAGCTCCAATCATCACACTCTCTACCCAGCTGGCAGGCAGCAGTAAATCCGCAGCTTTATTCCTCTATCACGTCCTCCATGTCTTTAGAGCATTTCACTGGAAAGTCACTGTGCTAAAGGTCACTGCTGCTGCTTTCTGCCCTGTTCTCACCATACTGTCTGTCCTGGGACATCCAGATAAAGCAGTCCATACATCATCTTCTTTTTTATTATTACTACTTATTTAAGGCAAGACAAAGTTGACTTATTTCTTGTCTCAGTTTCAATGTTCCAGCAAAACCAAAGATCTAAATCAAAATAGAGTCTATTGGAAAGATATAATTTAATGGAATAATAAAAAACATATACAGTTATCTTCAGCAGTATGTCGACTTAAAAGGTTATAAATCAGGACTAAATAAAGGGTAAAACTGACAAGCCACTGTTGGCCTGTCCAGACCAAAAAGACTGTAAAGGTGCAGATATTAAAGGCATTACTTATGTATAATTACTAATTAAAAATACTAAAATTTACATGTTTTGACTAAAACAGCTCCTATAATAAAAATACAAGATTAAAAATTAATAGTCTTGTATTAATTAGAGAAATAATGCTGAATCAACACATGCCAAATCTTTAAAAAAAAATTCATTTACAGTCGTAGATTTCTTCAAGTGTGTATATTTATTTATATATTTAGATGCATTTTTTCAGATTCCATTTCCGATTTGTATTTGCTTACCTCCTGTTTATTTTATAGACAAATAAAACTAATGTTTACAGATCCACAGCCTAAAAAGTGCAAACATAGTGAGCTTCCAATCCCCGTGTTCATCAGTTCAGAGTTCATGGTTAAAAATCGTTGCTGAACTCGCCGAAGCAGACATATGACGGCATTCACACCAACTGACACAAACAGTGAACAAGCAAAGTCAAAGATAGAGACTTAGAATGTTTACATTTGTGCTTAGCAGCAAGTCATAAAGAAAAACTAGGTTTTCCGTCACTGTGGGGGTAAACAAGTGCTTAAACTGTTCTCTAAACAAATGATGCACTTTACGAGCGGACTCTGATCCTGCCTTCGCAGAAAAGCCATTCTACATCTGCCCTCACTCCTGTCTGTCAAGTCAGGTTTATTTGTGCAGCCTCAAAACAGATATAACATTGACTGTTCCAGAAATCAAAGTGCAGGATATCAAACTAATCCACATCTAAACCTTATGCAACAGAGTCAAAGAATTCAGTAGGCTATAAGCTACCAAGCAACACTAATGCTAAAGGCTGTCAACTGGGTGCTGGAAGAACGGGAACATGAAGAGTGGTCAATCATACATATTTCAGTCCTAACACCCAAGTTCAAAGGCAGGGCATGCCCTTTAAATCACTTATGACAGATGCCTCGTTTTTCATCTTCCATAAATAAGTCAGACATTTAAAAAAAAAAAAATTTAAAAGTCATCCGTATGTGATGTAAGTTCAGAGAGCCTGGAGGTTCACATGTGTTCTGGGCTATTCTGGGAAGAGGTCAAATTCAGCCGACCAGTCCACTTTATTGTTAGTATTTATACCTGGGACTGCTTAGTCATTATTAATAACTTTAATTAACTGAATATGTTTTTCTTATGTGTTGATAAGAATGTGTGAGTTTGAGTTTTAGTCTTACAAAACAAACTCAAAACTCCGCATTTACACACTATATTGAAAGTGAAGTTATGTTAAAGTTACTGAAAACAAAATCTAAATTATGTAAATGTGCCTTATTTTTCCATATAGGTATCCCGAAAACTCTTGATATATATTTCTAGCTTTTTGTCTTTGCAAATATCTCTTTTGTGCTCTAACAAGAAGCACTGACATGTAACTCTACACCTTTGGTTCATCTTATTTACACAAACTGAATGTGCAAATCAGCCCCACCTCTATCTAGTCTTAAACTCTGCACAGCACTCAAAACTCTTCAGCCTGAAAAGGTTAGCAAACAACTGATGATGTGCTGTAATGCCAATTTGTTCTCTTGAAAAGTTTCACTTTCAGATTCATATGTTTTCCTTACATAATTGGCTCTAGGTGCTGTTAAGCTTATGCTAAATACAGATAATAAGAAAAAGGATTAGGGTAAAGAATGACCCCAGAAAACTACCTTATTAGATGAGTCTCAAAGTACTACTTATGACCCCAAGCTAATATTTTAGATTTACTCCTTCTGACTCCATGTGCAACCAAAACTAAAGTCTGTCATGGAAAGTCTAGTAAAGTTTACGTTAACAGAAAATATGCACCAAACATGAGTCTGAACTGGGATTACTAACACAAGATGTTAGTGTTATTAAAGTAAATGTTTAGCATGATCCTTTCAAAAAAGCTCCACGTCATAGGTTTACATTAATATCATGTAGTACCCCAACTGAGCTGTTTCTAGAGGCAAATTTATACCCAAAGTATTTGTTTTTTAACCTCTGTATGATATGAAAATTAAACAGCGGTGAAGAATGGTCCAGAAAACTTTCCTGGCTTCTGGAAAAATAAAAGTAAATTTGCTGTCTAATGTATAATGTATAATGTATGGCAAAATACTTTCTTAACTCCGTCTGCCAATTTTCCTGATATTTTTATTCCTGAAATGTTGATGTGGAAAAGAGTTTGGGAATTAGAAAAAAAAACAATCTGCAAGGAAACAGGATGATTTTTTGGAAGGCATCTCTTACTTTACGTACAGGCAAATTGGTAAACACACCATCACATACACTCCTGTATGAACCAGGTGAGTTAGGCTGACACTGACAGCATCTTCCTAAACTCACCATACTTGTTAAACTGCACTGATAAGCAATTTTGACCCTTGTCCCTTTCAGCAGACCCTCACACATTGACAGTTTATGTAGAACCTGACCCCTTGTTAAACACACAACAACCCTATTTTTGCATCTGACCCTATGAACCCTGACCTGTTACTCAGCAACATTACTGCAAAACAGCATTTCAAACTTTAAAGCCTCCAGAGCCAACGCAATGATGCAGTTGTTCTATAATGTATTTTAGATATAAATAATATTTATTCTTTCAATATTTTTTAATGAAAATGACATCTGAAAAGCATGCCATGCCCCTAAAACAACAATTTGCTTTCAGAAGTTGCATAATTCTTAAACAGACTTCACCTGTTTGCAATTTATTTTCATTATAAATAAATGTGTTCTGTGAAAGCTTCGTTGATTTGTTAGAGAACATTAGTTGCATAAATATACATGTACCGTCTTGTGTTTATTACCTTATGTTCTTACTGCAACCTTGCTATTTCCATGATGTTAAATCTCTCAAAATGAGCCTTTTCTTAGATGTTTTTCCACCTCCACTAATGTAAAAAGACATTAACTTTTTCCACAGTTGATAGAACACATTAAGGAGCAAACAATAGCAGAAAATTGCTTGAAGCCTAAGTTTTATGAGCTAAGTACATTACTCTCACCTAGCAGGGAGCCTTCCTGTGCTAGAGGACATCAGGAAAAACCTTTTTTTTTTGTCTTTGATAGAGGATCTGCTGGAATTAAAGGGACTGTCTGCGCCATGTACCCCTATTTGAGTCCCTTATAATTCATTTAAGTGTGAGAACGGTGCATGCTTTGTGTGTACATGGAAAATACATGAAAATCAGAGCAACACTCTGAGATGTACTTCCACTAGGCTCATAAATGCACTCTTTGGCAAGCTTTGTGCAAATGCAGCTTAGCATAATTCAAAAATACCAGACGGCGTGTACTGTGGCGCACCGCTAAAACCCTCAAAGCGGCTTTCTCCCCATCTTTCAGCTCTCTGCCCCTCTCCTCCGTCTTCAGAAAACACTTCCGCGCAAACCGGAATCTTGCCACAGTCGAGCGGCCTGTTTCCTACGAAAAACAAACATGCCCTGGCCCCCTAAAGATAGGGTTTGTTTGCTGCTGGAGGACTCATTCATTAGAACAGAATGAAACAAACTTAACCTGGGATTCAGAATAAAAATATATAAATGATTTAAATTAAAACATTTAATTGTAGAGCTTCTAGGGATCAGAAGACAGCTGAACTCAGGGATATGACACAAACAATATCTATTTCAGCAAAGGACAAAAACCCCCACTTATGGCCATTTTGCATGGCTATGACATTTTTGCAATTTGACATAGTCCTAAGCATTTGGTGCTTTCCATTTAACCTGGCGCACCAGTAGGTCTGTAACACTGACACACGAGGAATGTTCTTCGTAGAAACTTTGTTTTAAAAGAGGAATGCAGTTTAAGCAAATAGTATCAAAAATAGAGAGTGACAGGTTGGAGAATTATAAGCAAAAAGTAACCAGTCACATTAGTCAGTGAAAAGTTGCTCCCTGTGTGAACTCTTACTGCAGTATAAACCAGTAAGTACAAGGCAAGGCATGTGTATAGCACCATTCATACAAAGATTTAAAAAAATCCTTTGTAGCACAAAGTACCACATAAAACTAAAAAAAGATATGACATAATCACATCAAAATGATAATCAAGTCACTAAGTGAGACTAAAATATAATATAGACAATAAAGAAATCTTTGACTTTTACAGTTAAGTAGCTGTAAACAGTAATGAACACTAATTGGTCTGAACATTTTTGTTTTGCCTGCAAATTTCCCCTTGGGGGAGGGAGGTATGGAGGGAGGGATGGATGGATGGATGGATGGATGGATGGATGGATGGATGGATGGATGGATGGATGGATGGATGGATG
>CAEFZX010026750.1:0-46141 GCA_903066825.1 Alfaro cultratus
GATGCAAACTACATTTCGTTGCTTTGTACTTGTGACAGTGCAATGACAATAAAGTTGAATTCTATTCTATTCTATTCTCTCTGTTTCACCATGAGCATCACTGAAAACAGTAAAAAAAATAAATAAATAATAATTCTAAAAGGAAAATAATCAAGAAAATAACCCACATGCCTGTGATGCAGTTTTGCTAGCTGTTGCACTCAAAATAAGTGTTGCAGTCTTTCATATCAGGCTTTGCAAATTGGCTGCACAACTAGCTTGGAGTGCTGCCCAAAAAAACCCTGAGCGTACGCCAACAAACCGTAACGATCATTTAACGATGCTGTCATCAGGACTCTGGGATCAGAACACATCCTTCTTGTTATGAACTTTGCTTGCTGTGATTCCTTTGTTTCCACGATTTGAGAAGCGTGAGGTCATCGTTTATTAGTTGCATTCAACACTGAGGTACATAAACTTTGCAATCAAATCCATGTTTCTGAATTCCCACCACTAATTACTGTCAGTGAGCTGTTTGCAACTTTCCATGACATGCCTTCAGGCTGTCTAACAAGAGCAAATGTTTTTTTTCTGTGAAACCAGAAGTGGTGCTATGAAACATGCAAAGTGTTGATAATGAAACCATTGGGGAACCAGAAGGCTCAACGTAACAAGCCTCAGGAATGCACACCATTAATATGTTACCTGTGTAAAGCCGGTTAAAGCTGATCCATGAGGAAAGGATACATCTGTGAAGCCTCTTTAAAGGTGCAGTATGCTTTTTCTTCCCAGTACATAGTGCCATTTTATAGCACAATCAAGTGACAATGTTACCTTCAGTCATTGTAAAAACACTCTATATATCAAATATAACTGAAGAGAAATTTGACTTCATATTTTAACACATTGAAATTGGGTCTCTGTCTCTTTAAGAAACTTCTGCTCTACAGGACGTCGTCATAACATGGCTCCTCTATTAACCCTTTAATGTTTTTACCAGCGTTGCTCTAAGGAGTAGTTCTGCTAATGAGCTCACCAGGTGTTTTCTAATTGCCGCTGGCTAGTCTGAAGGAGCAGAACGTGGGAGGCGGAAAGCTTGAAAACTTCAGCTCAGAGGAGGAGCTTCTCCCTCGAAGGCGGAGCTAGGCCCACCCAGGCAGTTTGCACAGCTGAATGGTTGCTACGGGAGATTCAAGGATTTCTCGAACATGCCTGAAAGAATCAAAACACTCCAGATATGTTTCGGATGAGGGAATAACATCATAGCATAATGTGAAGCTAAAAAAAGGTCAATTTTAGACAATACTAATCATTAAAAAAAACCAAAAACTTATGAAACACTATTTTTTTTTTCTCACAAATTGCAAGGGGAAAGCGTCTCTCATCTGCTCTTAGTTTGTGTGTTCTTTCATGACCATTAGACGATGCTGTGCAGTTAATTAAGTGCACAGATTTGGTTGCTCCATAATCCTCTAACACTACTGCCTACTGCCTGGGACCAGAAAAAAAAAGACACAATACCTGTTTTATTTATGATTTGGATGATTGCCAAGGAGCTAATTATAGTTAATAGACCATTCTGTGCAGCATCATAATGTAAACGGAATGTTTTACATGCTCATAAACAGAATATGAACACTCCTATAGTAGGCCTTTAAGCGGAGCCACATAGGTCCCAGCAGATCTGAGCCCAGAACAGGAGAGATGCTGGGAGGCAAACAGAAGCTTCAAAGGAAAGGCGTTTCCTGGACTCCCCAAGACTAAAGTAAGAGAAAGCACGCAACATGGCTGCACACTTTTCCTAAGTGCCTCTGACTTGGCCACTTTTAAAGGAGTCAGTTGCTTCTTCCCCTTTTATCTTTCTAAACATGGTGCGGTGGGCATTCTCTGTCACGTGCCGCACTAACGGAAGGAAAGAGGAAGAGTTGCTGATAAGAAGATAAGCAGCGTCAGTGCCGGCCTAAGCACAGACTCCAAACGTCTTCTCCGCTCGGTGGGTGACAGGGTGGGCTCTCGTTCCCTTCAGGCCTAGAACACACTTCAAACACGGTCAGCTGCAGGTGTAGCATGTAATGACACAACTTGTAGCTGCACCGTAGCCTGGTCCATCTGGAGAACACCTTCAATTTTAAAGGGGCAGTACTCTGTGTTTACCATGGTCATAGTGCCATTTTATAGCACAATAAAGTAACTATGTCAACTTAGCTTGTTAAATTTTTTTTTATTTTTATTAAATATAGCTTCAAACAAATTTTGCTTAGTAATTTAACGCCTTGAAATTGGGGCTTTGTCGCTTTAAAAACTCCTCTTTCTCAAACTCCGCCTTCAAGTCTTCACAACATTTCTCCTCTGTTAACCCTCTAGCAACATTTTTACCAATGTTGCACTGAGAAGTGGCTCCTATAATGAGCTCAGTAGATCCAGATCCACCGGGTGTTTAATAGGGGAGAGACAGGAGAGGTGCTGCTCTGTGAGGTAGAAGCTCAGAAGCCGGAAACTGTAGCTCCGTCTTGAAGGCGGAGCTAGATCCACCCAGGCGATTTGAATAGCTGAATGGTTGCCATGGAGATTAAAAGACCTCTCAAACATGCATGAAAGAATCAAGGCAACACTCCATGTATGTTTTTGATGAGGGAATGGCATTATAACAGCTGAGAAGAAATGTTGACTTCGTCACAATCTACCACTAAATTTAGAAATAGTCCAATATGCCACATCTTCACATCAGGTTTTGCATACAAACGTAGACTACTTGCTTATTAGAGCCTTTGGAAAGGATTTGTGAAAGAGACAGATGCTTTATGAATGAAGGATAAAGAGTCAGTTCTTACCACAAATGGATATGGATTCTTTAATAGTGATAATGTCACCTTTTTTGACCTTGAGATACGTTTATAGCATGATTGTTTACCTATTTTTAGACAAAACTATAGCAAATGTGTGAGCAATCTCAGCTGAAGATCAGAATCCAGGAGTTTTTACTAGCAAAGAATGAATGTAGGAAATGTAATATGAATGTAAATTTATGGTAATTAGGTCCCAGCAGGAGCAAGAAATCAGAACCCCCACCTTCACCTCCCCTCCCTGCCTCTTATTCACTCAAAGTAAACGAAGTAAACATCGTAAAATTGAAATAAAATTAGACAATGGTTAGATCAAAGCAGGCTTTCCAGCTGTATGCTGCTCAGCCTACACTGCCTGCACTGCTGGTGACAGAATCCACCGCAGCTAAGCATATACAAGTTCCAAAACAAACAGGGGAACAAAAGGAGCAAACCCGTCTTGTGATGTCTGATCGTACCCCGGGGCTCTTACGTGCTCCCTACAATCTCTTTCTTCCCGCCTCCCCCAGTGTTGGCATGCGTTCGCTCGTTTGCTGCCAACTCCCGTGAGTTCAGCTCCAACTTTCTGCACACACAACATTCATTTGACCACAGAGTCCATACATGTAACGCACGCTTAGCGCCTATAGCGGGTCAGGAGGCCCTCTTTGGCAGCTAATGATTCGGAGTTCATTTTTTATTTTATTTTTTTACTGTAAATAGAAGTGAACAGAGTGATTGTGACATAGTTTATGATGTACATTTCTGATTAGTGGATGGTAAGATCGCTCACCCACTGCTGCAGGCTGAGGAGTTTCTTGATGACCTCACTGTCTCGCTCAGATTCATACAAGCAAGGCTTAGGTGTTACTTTAGATGGTGTAATTGTGTGGATGTTTGTGTACGTGTGATGCTCCTTCGTTCATCTTTTTTTTACTTCTCTGATGATTTACTGAGGATCCATGTAGTGCAACATTATGCTCCGTATGAGATTCAATGTATTTGTGGAGACAAACCCGAAAAGCTTGTGTTAGTGAATACTCAAGGGTTCCAGTTAGTGAAGGTAACGGGTACTGAGTTGTAGTTAGTCAAGTTTATTTAACCAAGGATAGCACATAAGATGATTTTACACAATAAAAAAATGCAACCGTTGTTTTATTACCATGGAAAGGTATTCTAGCCAAAAGTTACTTTATTTGGACTTTTTTTTTTAAGTACAGCAAAACAGAACTAATCAGTCCATACACACACACACACACACACACACATTCCTGTTTCATTGTACTTGTGTGGACTTGCATTGAATTCAATTAATTTCTATAGCCCAACCCTGACCTATTACATTAGCCTAACCACCTCGAGAGTATACCAAACCCTGACTCAATTCACACATTTGTCCTAATTCCCCAAATTATGTTTTTATGATGTGTGGACATGGCAAAAATGTCCTCACAACTGCATATGTCCTCACAACGTTGGTTGTTTGTCAAGGGTAAGTCCTACCAACGATGGCTTTCCTTTGCCATTTAAGGAAGGCGATGAAGTAACATCTTATGCATTTTTTCACCTGGGAATTAAAAACAACAGAATCTGTTAACATTTTTGTCATTGATGGTACACTGTGCCAGATCCGAGGAGATGAACGAAGACTGACCAAATGAGGCTTCACATTTCGGTGGTTGCAACAAACCACTTGTTGGCGCTCCTGTCTTGCTGTCTTTTAGAATCATTCTGCTCACTAACTCTGGGACGAGCCCATTGATGCATTTAAAAGTCAAGTTGTAAAAAGGTCAGCTTTAGAACAAGGTGCGTGTGTGCGTTGGTGTTGGTGATGAGGGTGGGAGGTGTTTACATTCTTTCGGAGTCCTCGCAAATTTAGGTGTACAAGCGTGTGTTTGCACGCGGTGCTAATAGCTCCGGCATTAGTTGGTGAAGACTTGAGTCTAAACATCCCCCAGGGGGTTCTCAACAGACAGCATAAACACTGCTAACCAAATGAAGAGCTGGAAAGACAATACAAGCATCCTCCTGCCTCCCCTGACAACACACGCTCCACCGCATGCTCCCTCCCACCAAACAACAGCTACATGACCACAGCCACACCCTCAATACACCACATGAAATAAAATATATATATATATGGATGTGGTTTAATTAAGACTGATCGAAGGCCATCCTCCACCCTTCCTTCTGCACAGTGGGAGCTAAGTGTTTGTACACAAACTACTAGCTACTGCTAATTGAACTGCCGCACCCTCCTCCAAACTGCCTCAGGGGACGTGGGGGGCGGGGAGTGTTAGGGGGTCTCCACCAGGCAGCACTGTAAATATTTGCTTTTTATCTTCTTTGCTCCTCTGCTGACTCAAGTGTTTGCATCTCTCCTCCTTCCTAATTCACTCAATCTCCCATTTTGTTTTTTTCTTCTTTCATATAACAAAAACAATTAGCCTGAAGGAAAAGTCAGTGGGTCTTCACAACTAAAAGATCTGATCCAATAAACCCAAGTGTTGCCAAATAACTCAACTTTAAACTACTAAACTCTGAATGCCAGTGAAGGTGTAATCAAACTAAAAAATAAAAGCAATTTACAGTCTTGGAGAGTCATGACGGTCACCGAGGGTATTTTTTTTATTTCTATGAATCTGATCCTGTATCGTGGACAATTTTAATTCTTCTAACCCTGGACACATTGGACACGTTGGACACATTGGACACGTTGGACACATTGGACACGTTGGACGAAAGTTTCACCAGATGAATGCCGCACCTCATTTATACTGCACATATGCACCACAGCCTCGGAAATAACAAAACTCTTACTCAAATGTTGCAATCGCCCAATAAGAATATTACTTAGTCTTATTTAAAGCTACACATGCACTCTGTCTGCGCTGATGAAGATTTGACTACTTCTGTAGTGACAAAAGCTTGGAGAAGCTCCTGCTGAACGAGCTAAACATATATTCAGATTAATTCATCTAAAAATTGATTTGACCAGTTGGGTTGAATCATAGTCAGACTCAAAACTAGAAAAGGAGGTAATGGTATTACATCAAAAGTAAAAGGACCCCGTCCTGACACCCTTTATCTCAATGTATAGCCACTAAATTAAACACACACATTCACACACGTCCACACACACTGCAAAGATGTGATAGGATATGATGCCAGAACTACTGTTAACATCAGCAGCTTTTGGAATCTGAAATCAGGTCATACTTCTCCAAATACTTAGTCTTGATGTCCATTTTTCATAGATACTAATGCCAGTCAGTTGTTGATCAATGTTTCAGCAGTAGTTAAAACTCTGTGATTAACATCATACATGCAAACAGCACCAAGGAAAATGAATGATGCTCCTAGACTGGTCTTTTGGTAAATGCCAGCCAGCGGCACGTCAAGCAGTATTGTATTTCAAGGTATTTTAGCTTCCTAATTGCGTTTTCTTTCCAGTATTTTAGGTGTGCACAATGGAAAAAGCATGAGTCATGAATAGGGAAACGTCCGCTGTTCTATGATCAGACATCTCTTACTGGTTTTATGTCCTGTATCACACTGTTTCTCAGTGAGTCCCACGCTAAGAAATGTATGAATTTCTTAGGATCTGGAGCAGCATTAATACTCACACATATAGCAAAATTTAAAAGGTTCCAACACTCACAAAGACATTTGAACTGTGGCATTGCCCCAATGGCATGGATCTCTGGCATTGTGATTGTGCAATATGTTTCACCATTGTTGCCATTTTTTTCACTGCTTAAAATCTTAATAGACCTGAACTCTGTTTCCTCCAAGTTTGGAGCCACAGTCTTTGGAACCACAGTCTTTGACATCATCCGTCTCTTCTGGAATGGAAACTGTGAGCTTTTGAGCTCTGACCTTGACACAGTATAGTTTCCTTTAGGTTTGAATCGTGGAATGTGGCCAATTTAAAAAAAACAACTATTCATTGTGACAGTATATTACATTACAGCCTGCATAATGTCAGAAACTAAAGTTTCTACAAATGAGAAAAATGGGCATTGCCAGTCATTGCTGTTCCAGTATAAGACGATCAGAGGCCATTCTGTGGATCTTGGCCCACAAGGAATCGCAAATCCCATAATGATTTATAATGTCAAGGAATGTGGCTGCTTAAACCGTAAATAAGGCTTTAAGTAATAAAATAAACTCTTGATCCGTTAAAATTGTCAGAAGCTTTCAAGCTCTTCCCAAAACGTCCACCATTTAGCCAGTCCCTCTGCATCACATGCAAATGTTCAACTTTAACTCTGTTTATGTCAACGTCAAGAATCTATGTTTAGAAGCATAGCTGTTATGAGCTGGTGCTGGAACTGAGCCCTGGGGACAAAATGAATAGAGGAACTGAGGGAAGATGAGAGGCTTCTGAAGTCATGCAGTCCTCAAATGACAGGGTTATAGGACCTACAAAAGATGTCCAAGACTCTTAAAGTCTGAGAGCTAAAAATGTTTGTGTACAGTTGGTGTGCAATGATTTTGAAAATGTGAAGACTGAAAGGACATCTGTAGCTAACCTGATACAACAGGAGACCCTCGCACTATGTCTGAAGTCCATGTTGTGTTCTAACAACATGTCACTACCCTCATTTAATTGCTTGTGATGTCAGCTTTGATTAAAAAAAAAGGCTTTTATCTACCAATTCATTGAGGATGCTGAATTTGTGGCTGCAAGAGTGTTCACAGCTCACTTGTTCTTTAGCGAACCAGATGATCACATAGTCTACAAGACGAAGGCTCTGAAAATTATTTTAGCAACTTTGACTGGGATACAGTTAATATATTTGGCAGATCACACAGATCGGTCTTACTACAGCAGACAAGCTCACTTGTAGAGAAAAAAAAAGAAAACAGTAAATATCGAGAACATCTCAGAAACTTGTGTTTCTCAAAAGTCATCCTGCCAACAGTTTACGAGTGTTGGCAGGACTGAACAATAGATGGACAATGGAAATGAGGCTTCGTCTGCAGTAATGTGGCCGCTGATTTGCTCTGTTGTGGTGAAGAAAAATCTGAGCCATAAAGCAAAGCTCTGGATTTACTGGTCCGTCTACATTTCGACCCTCACCCTGTGGTCATTAGACGTGGATCGTGCCAATGAGCTTCCTCCAGAGGATTACTGGACTTAGCTTTGTTCACAGGGAGAACAAGCTCTGTCATCCAGAGGGAACTCAAAGCACAGCCTCTGCTACTACGCATCGAACAGAGTCTGTTGGGTGTGGCTCTTGAAGACCACCCCCAACAAAATTGGTCCTGTCAAAGACCAATTTCGTAATGAACTCCCCACATTTCAAATGGAAGACAACTTAAAAACCCAAATGAAAACACAACAATCAAAACCAATAAATGAAATGGAAATAAAAACCACACCCAACAGAAACCATAAATAAAAAGGATTGTGATGGCTTTGTAAACAAAATTGCGACAGGCTTAGTGATAACTAGTGGCAATACTTTATTGACGTCATCCTTATTATTGTGACGTTTTATTGGCATACATTTCCATACGTTAATGTAGCATCATGCAGTAACAGCAGCTTCAGCAACAGCTAGTTAGTGGGTGAAAGGTTTATTTTCAGATCAATGAGCAATCAAACACTTGAAATATTAAGTTGGAATCATAATATCTTCTTTAGCCCATAATGCTGGTTGTGGTAAACTGTCTGCCGTGTGTTATATGAGGAATAGGTACACACTGTTTACTTTTCCAAATAAAATGTGGCAGCCCTGTGAACAAACTGCTTCCCCTACGACCAGTGATGGCATAGTTACTTTGAAAAAGTAACTTTAATCAGATTACTGATTACTCCTTGAAAATGTAACTTAGTTAGATTACTGACTACTTGATTTGGAAAGTAACTAAGTTATATTAAAAGTAACTTTTTAGTTACTTTCAGCAGCTGCTAACAACAAGGCTGTGAAAATGACATTGACCTTTGCCAATACTTAATTGTAAGTTATTTTAAAATGGTAACATCAACAATGTGTCTCCACTTTTAAGGTTGAACTGAAGGGGAGATTGTATAATGGTTACAAGAGTACAAAAAAAAAACAAAAAAACATGTTAGTAATGTGTGTGTGTTTTTGTGTGGTCCACTGTTGTCTGGAAAACTCTTAAGGATTTTAAAGCCCCCTCCACTCCCCCCAGCCTCCAGGTTGTGAGTTACGGCCCTGTGTTTGGTGTCAGAGCACAGAGCTCCTCCTGCAGCTCTACAACTCAGATGGCTGCTGCACAGATTTGTGACACTTATCTTAATATTAATAATTATAATGGCGTTTAGTTGCACAACTTTACAGACTAGTTCATTCGTGGCTGTTTTCACGTTTATTGTGCTGTTCATATTAGTCTCGATGTTTGCGGTTTTCTGGAGCGCAAAGTGAAGTTCGACCTGATTCACAGGTAATATATTATCTTGACATTAACAAAGACACAGCGGGACGGATGATCTGGGAAATGATGGACAGGGAGAGTCTGACTAAAACTACCTTAATGACGGACAAATTCTAGGATTTATTAGGAGTTTCTGCTTATTTACAGGCCCAAGTGAGTAACTTCACGTTCAAAAACGAGCCCAAAAATTTGCTTTAAATTAAGTAGGTTACATTTTTTAAGCTTCTTGGAAAAAAAAAAAAGCCCTAAACCGCTTATACTAATCAAACTTGGCGACAGAAATTTAAAATAGTTTGTTTTTCCACCAACAAAATGCGTATCTCCCTCCATGGTTTCCATTTCTGTCACACAGAGCCGTCGGTCACTCGACAAGACGAGTAGAGGAAATACAATGAAATAACAAAAGAAGGTTGTAACGCAAAGTGATTTCGATAAGTAACTGTAGTCTGACTACTGGATTTGAAATAGCAAAGTAACGTGTTACTGACAACATTGCCTACAACAGAATGGCTCCTTTGGACACTGTGTGTTTAGAAAGTGTGTGAAATGTTATAATACTCACTCAAGTTTCATCTCCAAGTGGTTACTATTTTTATTCAGCCTCATCAGAAGCAACCTAACAGATGAAGTTACACAAACAGGCATAAAGCAAAAGGTATGCATGACCACACCCTGACTTATGCCACAATCTGGTGAGGAAGCTGCGCCACAGAGGTCGGCAGGTTGCTTCTCATGTTGTTCCTGCTTCTCCAGGCTGAGCTCATGTGAGGAAAAGATATTTATTTCTTCTGGGGAGATTTAATAATTCCGCAAACTCAATCCATATTCCTCCCTGGTTAGCTCTGTGGCCCGTTTCCACTGCTTTCTCTCTCCCACTGTTGAATGGCATTTTCCAAAGCTCCAATAATGACTAGATTCAATTAAACCGTGAACCCTTACACATGATTCTGTGATAAATGAGGGGAAACACAGGCGGGGTAGACCAGCTCAGGCTTTGATGCCTTCATTCTTACCTTTACAGAGGAAACGCAGTGAACTGTGGACAATGTGAGCCTTTCATTGAACGTCTGCGTGGAGCTGTGGGTGCGCAACCCACAGGAGTACAGGATCAGTATGCTAGACCCGCGCACAGCGTGCACGTATTTATTCTCGAATCACACGCCACGCCAAAATTGTTCTCATAAAGTTGCATGCAATTACACTTCGGTTTGGCGCCTTAAGTCACAAATCAGGGCATGGAATTTAGGCGAATTAAGTGAATGCACAGAGCGGCGCGCCAACGTGATTCCCCCAGCATCGAGATGTGTGGCTTCACCCAAAAACTCATTAAAAAAAAATCTCTCTATATATAGAGAGAGATTTTTTTGAGCCTCTCAGCACCTTTTGCTAATGGCTAACATAAAACTGCAACCGTTTTGGGCGAAGCAGGGATTAACGATGAAAAGTGTGAGGCGCTTCAGTGCCGATCAGTCATTCCCAGGACAGGAAGTTAAACTTTCCTCGGTAATCATTGGGTATGTTTATGTTCATCCCCGGTTTGATCCTGTGATGAATGGATTTTCTTATATCATACGTGGTGTGCGCGAGGCTCTCCTTGGTTCGGCTCGTTTCTAAACACCGTCTCCGTCGAAGCCGCCCGGCGCTCGCCGTTCCCTTGAGGAGCCGCTCTGAAGATGTGCGTACACGTCTGGAAAATGTCAGCTTTTATCATTCGGAAACAAAGAAAAGAAAAGGAAAAAGAAAAAAAGTAAACATCTCCAGCTTTCCTAAGGTTCCCCCTTCTCAGCAACAGGAAGTCATGTGGCGTTTGAAAGGCCAACCACAACCTTTGTGGCCCCTCCCCTCCCCTCCACCGCCCCGCCCTCCCAGCTTTGATGAGCGTAATTGAGAGCTGGTTCCATGGAAATGAAAAGGTAGAGCTGCTTCATCATGTGTAATCATTGCACGTTATAAAAAAACTGAGCAAGTCAGTAGAGGTGCCGGGGGGGTTGCACAATGGCGAGACTTTAAAATGGTTAAAGCATTAAAAAAAACAATGAATATCTGAATCTGAGAGGATGTTATTTCATCATTCGTTTTTATTTTTGTGTGAGTGTTAGAGCGCTGAAAAGAAAAAAAGACGTCTAACACACAGACAGAGTGGGAGTCTGTAATGTGCGGCTGCTCGGCTGCTCCAGGCTGTAACCCGACACCATAACGAGCCGGCCCTCCTGCTGGGCGCTTCTTCCTGTCTGCTCTCTGCCTCAGACCGTCTACCTGGGGTAAACCGCTCGACCTCTTCAGTTTTCAGCCTGTGACCTTCTGCGTGCCGTCAGAACACGCCTTTAACCACGGTTCCTCCCCACGGTGTTTTGTTGAATTGATAAATAAAGAAAACAGGGACAGCCTGTTAATTACCCTACTGTGGATGTAGATCAGGAAAACAAGGGGTTAGTTGAGTGTTTCTACTGAAACTCCTCTTCCTTTTAGTTCTAAGAGATACCGACCAAACGCAAGCACGTGAACGCAACCTCTTGGAAACAGTAACCGCGTGTTGTAGCTGGCGTGGCGTGGCGTGGCGTGGGGTGGGACAGGGTGAGGTGGGGTGGGGGTTCCATGGAGACAGACGTGCAGGCGAACGACTTTCATTAGCAGAGCACTTAGCGGGCTCCCGTCAGTCACCGCGCCACTGGAGCAGAACTGCTCCGAGCAGCAACACAACGCGTCAAAGTACAACACGCAGTGAGGGGGAAACAAGCCAGTAAAAGAGGAGCCAAATCACACATTGGACGCCTGTCAATACGCAGACATGAGGACAGATAATTAGTGGAGCGCAGAAGAGAAGGAGACGTTTACAGCAGGCGGTCCTGTAATTAGCGGAGTTATTTACAGGCCGCTGTCTGCTTGGTAAATGAAGACATCTGGCCTTCTCTCGGCCCTCATTTGTAACTCACAATTTGTCTTGATAATGAATTAGCAAGAGTGGCCGTTATGGACGCAAATGTCCTTTATGGTGCAACACGGACAGCAGCAGTGCAATCACTTTAATGGAAAGGATGACATTAGATCGTCCCTGCCACCCTAAAGGTTTTTGATTTGGGCTTTTTTTTGTCATGCAGGAGACTGAAACCTGGCAGAATTTGATTCCTTTGTACACTGAAATGTCAGAGTTAAATGTGACTGGCTAATGATCCAAAACATTAGCAACAGAATGTCTGCAAAACAAAAGGAGTCAAAGTCAAGTCCAGTTTTTTATACAATACGGAGATCTTACAGTAGTCAGCTGGCTGTAGATGTTTAGCTAATGATTGAATTACATGTCATGTGATCAGTGTAGCTAATGTCCATCCCATGAAAGTTTTTTAAAGCTTTAATAATCCCTGAGCTCAACTCCTGATACCTGTTGTTGGTTTTGATCATTAGATCCATATCTACACCAATTTTATATTACTCCTCAAACTGACTTTGAGACATTTTAAACATTCTAATTTACAAACAATTTCTGAACACATTTGTTTATATATATATTTTTAAAAACTATCAAGTACTGGTATATATTTAAACAGTAAAGTAAGAAATATAATAAAAACATTGAAATCCAGGCATGTATTTCATTATCTAATCTTGAGCATAATGCTAAAATTAGCCTGCTAATATGCTTACTGGAACAATGTTGCCATCTATGCAGTCAGGGCTGCTTCTTGGCATAAACCGCAGGCTGTTTGCCCAGAGCACCAACTCTAGGGGGGCGGAGCTGCAACAACTCAAAAGAGAAGAAAACAAAATAATCCTGACTGCCACCCTTTTCTCAAGCTCTGTATTTAAAATACTAATTCTGAAAATATGAACAAAAGCACCCCCGATAACATAAATAACAATAACAGGTACGTTCTGGTGTAGTTCTAAGCTGAAGTTAATATGAGACTCCTCAGACTACCAGGCTAAACCAAAACAACCAAAAGATTTAATGTGATTTCTAATTCATTCTCTTAGTTTCTCGTCAATTAAACTTTTTTAAAGGGCCAGTATTATTTAAAATTTACTTTGCTGAGCTTTACGCCGTGTTATAATGTTATCCCCTCATTACAAACCAACCTGGCGTGTTGCTTTCATTCTTTCATGCATGTTTGAGAAATCCTTGAATCTCCCACAGCAACCATTCAGCCGTTCAAAATGCCTGGGTGGACCAAACTCCGCCTTCGAGCCTCAGCTCCTCCTCGGGGCTGCAGGTTCCAAGCTTCTGAGCTTCTCTGCTTCACAGAGCAGGCCTCCCTCCTCCAATCAGTTCCTTCAGACTAGCCAGCAGCAACTAGTAAATACCTATTGGCTCTGTGGAGATTATTATACAAGCTACTTCTCAGTGCAACGCTGGTAAAAATGTTGTTAAAGGGTTAATGGAGGAGCCATGTTGTGATGACTACCTGAAGGCAGCTTCAGAAAGAGCAGGAGTTTTTAAAGAGACAGAGGCCCAATTTCAAGGTGTTAAATTACAAAGTACAATTTCTTTTAAGTCATGTACAGCACTTTTATCACAACCAAAGTGAACATAGATACTCTATTGTTCTATAAAGATGAAACTTTGTGCCTGGAAAACACATAATACTGAACGTTTCTCATAGAAATAAGTATTCTACCAAAATCATATTCTGCTACTGGAAAATGGGAACACACTGTGATTGTTTTAAACGATTGGAAGGAAAATGATGCTTTCGCTCGAGTTTTTCACCTTCTCTCTTTTATACTGTGATCTTAATGATATTTTACAAAATAATCTGGTTGTTACTGCCCTTAGTGTTAACAGAATTTTGCAACAAAGCCTTAAGTAAAAGAATTATACCAAGCCATCATTTCATCTAATGTGACTCAATCCGGCTCTGCCTGAAGCCTTTCTGACAGCAAAGCTCGAGTGGACAAATAAAAAACGAGAATGTGTCTTAATACCCAACTCACAATGTTAAAACTTAGCTTTAATCTGAAGAATTCGCTTCATTAGCATCCCTCCAGCCCATCACACACCCAATTATCACAGCAAGCAGACTGGATTCTCTGTAGGTCACGAGAAACTATCTCCACCCAGATCATGTCTGTGTCTGAGTCTCAATCTAAATTATGAAAGAAAAGAAAAAAAAATAGTAGTAATAGCTGGGAGGAAGCTCTTATTGTCCACGTCGGACTACAAGCCAACCTTCAACTGTAAATAATCCACTGCGCCGCTTCAAGAAAGCTCACCACATCAAGAACATTAGTGTGGTCGGGTTCATTTTTACAGAGTTTCAGGCTGATTTTCTTACTCGGTGTAAAACTCTTGGGCTGTAAACGCTGCAGCCGCTCCAGCTGAACGCAGAGCTCACCTCCTGGATGATTCCTTTGGGGGTAACAGCACCTCGTCTGGTTCCCCTTTGCACTTTTACTGCTGCTGCTGTAAGCTTGATCGGCTCTTCACTCTATGCATTATTGCTTCTCTTTATTGGGTTGAGATTAAAATGAAAAAGAAAAAGAAGGACAAAACAGAAACCTCAAATGAACCTTGTGGTTAACTTGGCTTTTATGCTGCTGAGTCTAATTTGACAAGGCGAGGACGAAGCGGCTTTTTAGGCGACGTTACAGTTCTCTGACAGAGTGAACTTTTTCACACTTTGCTACATTGCGACCACAGACCAGACCTGTGCAGCGCTGGATTTTATGTGGTACACCATCATAAAGTTGCGGATAATTGAGAGAAGGAGCGATGCATGGTCTTCGACTGTTTTCGTCGATGATTTAAAAAAAAAAAAAAAGAGAGAGAGAGAGAGAGAGAGAAAAGTGTGGTGTGTGCTTATATTGATTTAGATCAATACTTTGCAGAATCACCTCTTAATGGAAATTACAGCTGAAGGTGTTTGGAGGAGCTTCTAGAGACTGAAGAAAACACACAAAAAAAAGATTTACAGCTTATAATTTGACCAGAACCTTTGAACCTTCGGCCGGGTCCAGCGAGAGGGAACACCTCAGAGGAAGAACAGTCGCCGTGTTCAGAATTCACCGAGATGACATCACCGACACCCCTTGGTCGTGAAAACAGAAAAATGGATGAAGAAAAATTCCTGGACTCTGCTGTGAGAACATGAAGCTCCTGCCAACAGTGAAAACATCTCTGCTGGTTGGGCAAACATCCGCAGCACAGCCGGACTCTGAAGGTTTTCAGATGAACTGGCTTGACGACAGCAGACTGCAGCTGACAGGTTTTTAATTCATTGACGAACGTGGTTATTAAACATTCACAAACCTCCAAACGACTTAAAAAAAAACGCATTTAAAAAGGAAAACTTTGTCTCAGAAGCTCTACGACTAACTCTGTCGCCTCTTAACTCGACACAGCTCAGGCTTTAAAGGCTTTTGAACTCCACTTTTCTTCTCTAGAAGGGAGCGGATTAGACGCAGTTAATAAGATCTCGTGTTTTGTTTTGCTTTACCCAATATACCAGATGTTTTCCGGGCTCCAACATGGCTCCCATCTTATTAGTGAGCCAGCTCTCAGTGTTTATGGACTCGTTAACAGAGCATGATGGTGACGGTGACAGTCGCTCTAGAGCAGCGGCTGCTTGTCCACGCGCTGCCGTTTGACGGATCAACCTGACTTCGCTCTCAGTAACCGAGTTGGGATTGACGGAAGTTAGCGTCCAGGAAGGAGACGGGGTTCACGTCCCGGCAATGAACGGCTTTTGTTATCTGCGTTTCTGTCAAATAAGAAATTAAATGAAATTCACATGTGAATGAGCTTCACATGTGTTTGTTTACGTGATAAGTAATTAAAAATGATGCGGCGGATGTAAGCAGATACGACTTACATGTATTCGTATCTAAGTCGTGGCGCTCGCGCTCATCATCTATCAGCCAGTCAGAGGAGACATCAGGCGTCAGAGCAACAAGCCCCGCCTACTTGGGAGCAGCTAACTACGCAGCTTTTTTTGGAGAAATTGTGGTCAGCAATTTTACAGAAGACTCATGGATTCGACGCATTCAAATAACACACAACCTTTCACGAACTGTGCGATGCTGTGAGAACTCGGGAGGAGCCAGCTGCTCAAGGTCTGGAAAAAACACAAAAACAAACCGTCATCCTGCTGCCACTTCCTGGTGTCCTTGTCATTTCTGCCAGTAGTAACATCCGGCTGTTGATCACGTGACTCGTGTGATGTGGGGAAAAAAAGTGTTTCCATTGCAGTTTTGCAAAAATACATCTATTTCAAGACGACTGCTAAACCACCTCATCCTTACGAACACACTTCTAACAAAAAACGTAGTGTCATGTTTCCACAAAGCAAATTTATTTTTCATAATTTCAGTTTGCGCAATTTTATGGTTAAGGGAACGGATGTGCGTCAACTCTAGAACACAAAGTAAGACATCGAGAGGCAAATGACAAACCAATTGTGTGAGGAAGAATTGACCAACATCCTAACAAGCTGATGTGGAAAGGCGGTAGAAACCCAAAATGTTTAACCCAGTTCCAAAAATGATCTTGCTTATTTTTATTTTCATTTAGGGTTTTTTCTGATTTAATGACCATGGCAACAGTGTATGTACGTAAGTGTATGTGTACTTCTCTTGCAACTGTATGTTTGAGAAATAAAGCGATGAACAAGTATAAATAGTCAATAAAAGGTACAAGAAAATATTTCTGAGTAATTATATGAAAGATGAAAGATGTTCAGAAAAAGAGGGGAAAAAAATCACTCCTTTTCAGACAAGTACAGCAGCTAAAATTACAGACTTCTTTTGCAAAGTCTTGTTTTTTTGTGTGTATTTGTTTGAAATAAAGAACGAAATCTAAATCTTTTTTGTCATAATGTCACTGAACACTGGATTTATTAAAAGCTTAACTGTAATTCTGCTGGAAGCTCGTGATCCTAACAAACACAAGACTTCAAAGTCTTCCTGTAGCATATTAACTTTTAAGAGGTCTCATATTTCCTCAGATCACTTTTCAACTCAAGAGAAATAATTGCACCAAGCGCACTTCTCCTACCAAATTTAGAAACTGCCTGAATAGTTTGTTGGGGTTTTTTTTCCCCTCTTTGCAACCTGGAGTCCAGGTCTGCTGAGCTACGGCCGGCCTATCAAAGCCAGTCCTGACTGGGTCAGGCCAGGCCTCCTGTCATCCAAATGGGACAGGAGCTAAGCCAGTGCTTCCTGTCAGACCGGAGGGCTCTCAGGTTCCACTTCTGGTGTAAATTAAGTCAGTCTGTCCTGGGCTGCCTCATAAACCCACCCCCAGCCAATGCCATCATGCCCACTGCTAGCTTTCCCCTTTGTCACAAATCAATGACGGCAGAGCTGGAGTGAGTATCAGGTACTCAAGCAGAGATCTACTTCATAGCTACTGGCAGTCTCTTTCATTTGGGCAGAAAACAAAACAACACACACAAAAAACCTGCCCATCTAAAAAAGCAGGTCGACTTATTGTGATATTCAGATGTCATTATGTTGACATCTGAATATCGAGGATGTCTCCAGCCGGCACTCACTGACAGCGTCTGTAATCAGAACTGTGACGATAATAATAATAATAATAATAATAATAATAATAATAACAATGGAGGAAGTGGGTTGCGGTCTAAGAAAGAAATTCAAATGATTGACTTTCTTTCAATCATTCTCTCCATTTCCCCTTCTCTTTAGGGAAGGCGAAGGCCAAATTACGATTCACTCTTCGTAATTTGGCTGTTAACCAGAAACTGACATGTTAAAGGGGCAGTGCTGTGTTTTCCAGGCACATGGTGCCATTTTATAGCCCAATCAAGTAACTATGTTACCTTCAGTTGTTATAAAAATTGCTAAATATATCAGATAACTTCAAAGAAATTTGACTTCAATATGTAAGAGCGCTTTGAATTTGGGCCTCTGTCCGCCTTCAGGATGTCATCACAACATGGCTCCTCCACTTACCCTTTACCCTTTAGCAACGTTTCTACCAGCGCTTCACTGCGAAGTAGCTCCTGTAAAGAGCTCAGCAGATGTACAGTTCCACCAGGTGTTTGCTAATTGCTGCTGGCTAGTCTGAAGGAACTGAGTTGCAGGGCAGGGCTGGTGTGAGAGCTGTGAGCAGGATGCATTGCTATACTGCTGTTCATGTAAAATAAACCTTTTCGCAGGATGTCTCGGCCCTCCTCAGCTGCTTTTGAAGTTGCGTGAACGTCTTTGACTTCAGACTGCATAAATCTGCCCCGCATGAAGGAGACAGCCTGAATCTGCCTCTCGTTCTTAATGCTCCACAGATGACAGATGCCGCTGTGGCCCTAACCACACAGGACGCTCCGGCCCCACGGACCGCGCCTCCCGCTCGGGGCGCGACGCGCTGGAGAGAGGAGAGGAGCGGAGGAGAAAGAAGTAAGGGCCTGTGGTGAAAAGCCTTTTCCTCAATACCTCACAGGGGAGTTAAACAAGCAGACGGGCAGAGATCTTGAGATCTAGAAAGATGGAAAACGTCCAACGCCGAAAAGGTCTGAGCCTTTGTAAAAAAAAAAAGCTAAAAAAAACCTCCTACTTTAAAGATGTAGGGGGGAAAAAATGAAAGCCAGAGCTCCTGCTCCCAGCTCACCGGTTGTTGATTTGCAAAAGATCTGCGACGGAAACACAAACACCACGTTTAATTCAACATGTCTCAGGGCCGATTCGGGAACAAATAAAGCAACATTTACATAAATAACGGAGAGTAAATAAGTCGATGAGGGAAAACAGCCACAGGAGATGGATAAACAAACGCAAAGTGAGCTTTATCCCGAAACGCTAAATGGGTTTTAAATGTCCATTTGTGGCTGGAAGTCAAGAATCTGGCAGAATTGGTCTTCATTTGGCCCCCGGGGCGGAGGGGCCCTGCGAGATATGATCTTCAGTGAGGCCTCTGCATGCTTGCAGTTGCGTTTTAACAACAATGGCTCTTCTGAGAGAGACCGTAAACATGCGCCTGGGACCTTGACCCCAGCAGTAAACAGTCTCTCCACCTGATGATGAATAGCAGAGCTGGGCAAGGCGCAGAGGAAGGGCTGCTGCTCTCTGACTCCTTACAGATTCTGATAGGGAGAGCTTGATAGTTTGGCCTCTAGTATTCCTTATGCCTTATGGAGCTCCATTGTTGTCAAAAGTATTAAAAGAATAGAGGCTAGTTCCACCATTTTAACTCTCATTTTACCCTGATTAGATAACAATAGCCTGGTTATTGTTTACCAAAAAATAACTACAGTGTTTGGGTATGGCCTAAACCAGGGGTGTCCAAAGTGTGGCGCAGGGGCCATTTTATGGATTGATTTTATTTATTTTTTTTGTAATTTTTTGCAATATTTTTTGGCTCTTGAATCCTTTGGACTTGGCACATGGTCTATGTGACATAAAGTTTGGACACCCCTGACCTAAAAGTATCATCTGCATCCATATTAAAGACAGAAAATAGCACAGTGCCTATGTCAAGTAAGCTGTCAGGAAAAAAAGAAATAAAATCATATTTCCAAGGTTTTAATCGAGGGAAGAAAAAAAATAAATCAGTCAGCCGTGTTTTCACCATCTTTGCTGGGATTTATTCTCAGGAGCCATTTGCACACTTTTCAACCCTGGTCAGTGATGTTTGGCTGAACTCTGACGTTCAGGTTTTACTAGGTTAACCCAGTCTGCTGATGTGTGTTGCTCATCTACTGCACTGCCAGCAAAAAAAAAAAAAAAAATCCCTTCTCCCAACAGAAGCCGAAAAGTAATAAAACCTGCGTACGCAATGGAGCTGCAATAAATACTCCAAGCCTTATGAACCTTTTAACTTCCAGGTGTACGGCGAAAAAAATTTTCTATTGTTTGCAAACAATCTTTAATTTCAGTCATTCATGTGGCTTTAACAAGCTGAGTAGAGAAAAACACTAGTTGGACACACGTTCCATCTGCCGCAGGGCGTGTGTCACATTCAAGGCGCACGGGCCAAATCCAGGCTTCCAGAAGGGTTCTGTGGCCCTCTACACTCAAAGGTGCAGCATTATGTGTTTCCAGGATTGTGCTATAAAATGGCACTGTGTTAACTTTAGTTGTTACAAAAATACTATATATATCAAATATATAAAATACTTTTTACATTGTAATTTAACACCTTAAATTTGAGCCTCTGTCTCTTTAAAAACTCCAGCTCTTTCTGAAACTCCGCCTCCAGGAAGTTATAACATGGCTCCTCTCTTAACCCTTTAACGTTTCTACCAGCGTTTCGCTGAGAAGTACCTCATATAATGAGCTCAGCAGATGTACAGTTCACAAGATGTTTGTTAGTTGCTGCTGGCTAGTCTGAAGGAGCTGATTGGGAGAGTTGTAGGAAGTTTAGAAACCGCAGCTCCGAGAAGGCGGAGCTAGGTCCCTCCCAGGTGTTTTGCTCAGCTGAATGGTTGCCATGGGAGATTGAAGGATTTCTCAAAACATGGACGGCGAAATCAAAAACTCCAGGTATGTTTTTGACAAGGGAATAGTATAACATGATATAAATCTCAAGAGTCAATTTTACATAACGCTGCCCCTTTAAGAAATAGAACCTTCAAGATAACACTGTGTTTAAGTATTTTATCAAATTAGTAGTTTTATCCTATTCAAATTAGATGGAGGTGAAAAGCTGTTCAGTATTAAATTTCAATAAGTTCTCATGAATTCAGTCAGCTATTCATAGTTATTATTTATCAATTATTAATACATTCTAACACAACCAGCCTCCAAAAAGACAAATCTAAACATACAGCCAGGAAACAGTGTGGTGGTTTGAATTATAACTATATTAATCAAGTCAGGAAAAAAAAAATAAAAAAAAAGACTGTGGCAACACTAAAAAAAAACAACTCATGGTCACCCAAATTACCTTGAAGTTTGTGGTTTTAATGTGAAGCTGTAGAAAAACATTTAAAGGGTTAAGAAATCATTTGCAGAAGACTAAACTTCAGTTTTAGAGAGAAACCATCGTGAAGAAATCCTGCTTACATGTGATAATGTTACTAATGTAATCCAGGTCAAAGCAAACCAAAGTAAATTCCTCCAGACTGTAATCTGTTACGGTCATGTGTCCTGCACTTGAAAACTGGGGGAAAGACTACAGGAAAGAAACAAAAAAAGAAAGCTTGTGTTACTAGACAAGATTTCTGCACCCTTTAATTGCTTTTTAAATGCTCTTGTTTGCATTGCCTGGCCTGGGTACAGCGTAAAAAAAAAAATTAAAAAAAAATCTCTCACCTGATGGGGTCGGAGTGCGTAGAGGAAGCCCTCTGTTTGTGTAGCCTGACCTGTTCAGTGCTGACCCCCAGATTCAAACCCACAACTCCACATATTTCCACCTTCTGTCCTGACGAGAAACAGGCCCGGTGGGACTCGTTCTTCGAAAGTCTGTTTACGTGTGTTTACTAGGAGCCAAAGTTCCTCCACCAGTCGCGGTCGCTGACCGCTTGCAGACCGTTATCCAGGTATCGTGTGATTTGGTGTGAAAACTATAAAATCGCAGCTAACGAGGAGCACACCTCTGTGCCGTTTAACAGTCACACTGCGGGTTTCACCAAACCGGCCTGGAAAAACAACAGCAGCAAAGAGTGAAAAAAAACAACATGACGTCACCGGTTTCACCGCAAAAACAAAATCTGACCAAGTATCTTTGGTCTAGTTTCAACTGCAGATACCTTAACACACTTGGACAAAGACAAAGGTAATTCTTTAGCTAGATGTAGGAGTTTGTTTTAAGTCAATAATTCCTTCATACTCATGTAGAAAGTTATAGTTCCACTGGCAGATTATTTCACTTATAACATTTGGAAAATGTTTATCAACTAGTCACATTCCCGCCCCATAGCAACCACAAATGTCCTCATATTTACATTGACAGATTCTTCAAGGCGACTGCTCTACTCTGTCACATTTACATTATTCAGATCACTAAACTAATTTAAATGTCAGGAAAGCAGAACTTGAGTAAATACAATACATTTATTAAGGGAAAGTGCAATCCAAAGTCTTTATTGGGTAGGATTTCACTAGCCACTTCAACAGAATCTGTCTGACAACATGAAGTAGGCTAGAAGCGACACATCATACCCCAATCTAAAATGTCTAAAAAGTACAGATACTGACGCAAAATACAGATTTACATCAGTATCCAGAAAGGATTCCAAAGCCATTTTAAAGCTTTAGGACTCAAGTGAACAGTGGCAGCTATAAATGGAGAAAACATGGAACAGCAGGAAAACCTTCAGGAGTGGACCGGCTTACCAACATTACTCCAACAGGGCATTGACGATACCTTCACCAGGCCCGAAAAAAGAACCCAGAACGACACCTAAACTCTGCAGGACACACTCACTTCAGTTAAGGTCAGAGTTCATGTTTCAACGACACACTATTCTGCTGATTGGCCTATTTAAGCTCACCTGATGGAGGCTGAACGGTGCGCTGCTGTGCCGTGTGGGGTCACCTGCCGAACCAGGGGGAAAGAAATGGGCAGGCAGCTCTCAATCAATAATCAGTTAGCATGCTACAGTTGGTTGTATTCATTGTAGACAATGGAAACAATAGAACATATTTTTTGGGAATGTAATAAATACGCATATGAAAAGAAGTATTAATTAGAATTTTAAATAAGAATAACAGTAAGGGAATTAGTTCAAAGGTCATCCTGGCATGTCGTTTTGAGCAGCAATTCTACTTTTTTAAGAGGAGCAGGTATTTTGGGAGGAACATAATAGTAATAGATCTGATCCATACTCCAATCTGGAATATGACGGTAATGAACCCCAAATTCTTTGCCAACCAGCATAAAAAAATGCATGAGGAAGAATAAGGGCGGTACAACCAATCGTTAGTTTTACAGGCAGCTACTTTTTCCACTAGGGCCAGGTTGGTTTAAATAGCATTTTCTCTTCATTTTGTTTATACTCAGTTTCTTCTTGTGTGAATGTGACAAAAAATAAATAAATTCACCTTTGGGGAGCCGATGTTTTTTTTTTTTTATAGCACTCTGACTGTATGATTCTTTACACAGGCCCTGGTTTTGCAATGAATCTACTCTGGTAGAAAAGCCCTGTGTTGTTGAAGTTGTTTTGACGGAGAATAAGATGAGAACATGAGGAGTGGTGGTACCGGGCGGGGCCAACTTACTGAAAAGCCAAATTAAGAGTTCACACGCTGGATAAATCTCTGTTAAACAAGCAGTGGTTCCTCAGAAGCTGCGGCAGGGTGTGCATGGGAATGCTGTGATTTACCTCTGGAATACACTCGCAAAACACGAATAAATTTAAAGTCCACCGTCCTGCTGGGATGACGTCTCACTCCGCAAAGCGTTATTAACAGTTCCGTCCTTGTTTTTTCACGGTTTCTGTGGATGGCTCCTCTACAAAAACAGGCAAAAGAAAAGGGGGAAAAAATCAGAGTTTAAACATTCCCAAGGAAATGTCATAAAGTACTCCAGAACGGGGATAATTACTCAACGTTCCAGTCACCCAGCAGCTCCTAAATGTCGTATTTTACGTGCCCCGGGGCGTGTGTTCAACGTGCGGCGCGGCCTTGTCAGTTAGCGAGCGCTCAAACATAAACAAACAGATAAATTCATGATGTCAGGCGGATGGGTTTTTAGCGCTTGGCTTGTTTTTATCACTCGGACTCCCTCGGCGGTGTGTGAAAGTCTCGGCTCTTCTCTGTCAAAATACCCTTCGGCAGATTTTCCCTCGACATACTGGACGGCTCCTCTCAACAAGGCCAGGATAAACACGGGCTGAGGAGGGGAGTAGTAAAAAATGTTTAGATACACAGGCCGCCCTCAGGATTTAGTCTGTGAGATAGTGACATTTATCGGGGTCAGCTGAAGTGGATCGGACGATGTTTGATGTCTGTGAAGTTGGTTTAAAGTGACTCATCTCTCTAAGAAAGAAACGGAGGATAAACATGTCGTCTTTTTTTCCCAGAAAAATCTGCGCTGTTAAGCAACAGAACACTTGCTCTCCTGTTTAAGACGTGAATGACTTTGTTTGAAATAGGAACATATCTACTTGGTCGACTCCCAATTAAAGCTGAAACAAAGTCCTGTAATTGAAGCAAGTTGTTCGGATCCGTTAAAGGAGCAGCATTATGTCTTTTTCAGCCACATAATGCCATTCTATAGCACAATATATATATATATATATAATATGACTTAAAAGAAATTAGACAATGACAAACAGAAGCAAGTCAAGAGCTACTGTACAATGCAGTGATTTCCATCAAACATAAGTTTGTACCAGGATGATTTAAGGATTTACCTTCTAATTTCACACTTTTGATCCAGTATTTCCTTTCAGTTTGGCCAGAGTAGCTGACTAGTCTCCATGACTTCCTGAGGCAGGCTAAATTAGAGTGAAAAATATGACTTACTACTTGCAGTTTGATACACAACTTATTTACCTTGAGTTCAATGAAGGTAATGTTGTTGACCTTATTCAACGTGACTCCACACATTTGCGTTGATGGCGGTTTTATTATTAAAAAAACCCAAAAACCTGTAAGATCCTATCTGACCAACTGCTTGTTGTTGTAGACCACTTCCTGACCTCTGATAGCGGCTTTAGCTGCGCTCACACTGAGATGTTGTCAGAAAGACCAAGGCTTCTCTGGGATTAAATCTCACAATGAAATCACATCAGAGCCAGCTCGACAATATCAGAACCCAACGTACGCCGCCATAGCTCCAGCTCCAGCTCCAGCTCCTTCTCCAGCTCCAGCTCCAGCTCCACATCCCATGTAGAGAAGCAAAAGCTGGCCTGCTGCCAGGCCAGAACACTTTGTGGGAGCCGTTATCATTCAGGTTCAGTATCCACATCTTTCACTGCCCTTGTCCCCCAGATTAGCAAGGTGACATGATATGTAATGTCTGTTGGGTTACAGTAATGTGTATTAATCCATGTTAAGGTATATTTGGTGTTTGAACGATTAAAACAGGAAGTGCTACATGTTTCTAGAGGGGGTCTCAAGTATTTGCAGATTTCAGGTATTCACAGGCGGTTATGGTTCCAAACCCTCACTGTTACCGGAGTCCTATGCCTTTACCTCCTGTACCTTTAGACGTCATCTCAAATGAGGACAATTTCCCTCCAAAACTAAAAATAAGGGTGAGTTCAGAAATTCTGTCCAGACCAATCTGCTTTATTTATTCATGATCTGTGACTTAACTGTGAAAGTCAAGGCTTCAACACGGCTACTCCCCAAACCCGGGGAGTGATGACGGCGGCTGCTCGAGGGCAAGGCAGACCAGAACGTCCAAACCAAAATGGAACCGGGCAGGTTCAGTCAAAATACAGAGTTAGGTGTACATAATACAGTTTGTGTCATCTGCCAGCCACGTTTGGCAGGAAAAGCAGAGTCACGCCATTCAGCCATCTGCCTACAGAGGCCCATTTCTGACAGGCGGAGCAGCGAGTGCCCTGGCATTACGAGGAGGGCGAAGTGCACCAATGCATCAACCGCTGAGCTCATGGGAAAGTGGGCCTGCACCTACGAGTTCATCAGCTTTTCAATCACCGTTCTCCCCAACCGATCTGTCGACACGCACACAAGTCAGAGGCTGCGCATGAACCACTTCACTTTGCCGTTCCCGGTCAGCCTTTTAGGACTGCAATGCAACCTTTTATTTCGCTGGCTTCAAACAGTGATATTTAACTTCAAGAGGTCCACTCCATCCTGTAAACATTATTATTTTTGTTTGACCAAGATTTCCATCTAAATGTTAACATCACATTTGGGTAAATGTTTAGATGGGGGTCATTGGGTGGGCAATGATTACATGAACCCGAAGCTGCACTTTTTATCCACTGGAAGGAAATGAATTGGCCAAATATTTAGATGGCGTCTTCTTCCAGCGGATGTCTGTCACCACAGACAAAGATTTGTCTGTGCAGTCATGGACATTACTCAATCAAAAAAAAAAAATCTCTTTTTGTTCTTGGATCTTGGAATGACAAGCTACGTTTATTTTCTGGAATGTCTGTGTTTGTTTGTGGTCGGGGAACGGTAAACAGCGTTTAAGTATCGGTGATATGATTTAGACTAGTGCTACTCCATGCCAAGCTATGCCTTGGAATAGTCCTGCAGGATCCTCTGTGAGCATAAGGAGTCCAGTTGGGTTGCTTAGCAAGTCTTTAAGAGTGATAAAGCTTATAATTTATGCAAATATTCTGATTGATACATTTTAGTCCAAAAAGGTTATAATTATGCACTTTTACAAAAATATATTTAGGAACTTTCCGAGGGGATCACACTTCCATCTTTTTGGTATAATTTTAACATTCAAAATCCAGATTTTGTTGTAGAAATATAATTGATTGCAAAGATAAGTAAGCAAATAAATAAATTTGTGAAAATTATCTGTAATTTATTTGAACGGCACAGATGGATGACGATGATTGCATGACTGATTTTTATCCATATGCCTTGAAGAACCCGTCAAAGCTTGATGTTACAGCGTGCTTATGATCATAGTTCTTTAAAGAAAGCTATGACTACCACTTATTGGGCCAGTTAGCTGGTTAGCAACTATCTAGACTGCCAGCAAAACCAGACTCTTGACATTGTATTACTTCCGTAAAGTTGTGCATTTTAACATGGAGAAATGTAAAGCCTCTCCTATACTTCATCCAAAGCGTCAAAATCATCTCTTATTAGATGTGTTTCCATTACGAATGTGCGCAAAACTTTGTCGGTATGCTGGTAGTGTCAAAAATACCACAATTTCACAATTGCTTTGTTTCTATTAAATAAGAAACACAATTGAAATCACACGTATAAGCGAGAAGGAATTTAAAAATGGCATCCTGCTACCATTTGCTCTCGTCTTCTTCCTCATTTCCACCAGTAGTAACAGCCGGTTGTTGATCAGATGACTCATGGTCTCAATAAAAACACCTCATGATCCTAAAGCAAAAAAGTGACATTGTGTCCCTCCACGTAATTACTTCTTCTTCAAAATGTGGTAAGAACAACTTTAGTAATCATTGATAAATGGTTGTCTATTGCCTTTTATCATTCTTTACCATGACTGTTAAATAAAATGTTTTAACAACTAATCTGCACTGCATCACACATGATCATGTTTCAGTGGAGGAAAACTATTGAAGCTTGGAAGGAAGGAAGCCATGTGAGCACTTCCAAAGCTTTAATGAAAAGCCTTTTACTGCCCCAGTTGTTCATCCATTACCATGCGCAGGTGTTAACAGGTTCCATGTGTGTTTACACTTCATATATTGTTCCACATGTTGCTGCCTCCACAGTGGGCACAAGGCTTTTCAGGACAGTTACAGGACCTCTGGGAGCGTTGGGAGCAGAGCGGGAGCACCACCCATATTTAAATCACTTGCATGCTTGTTAATCCGGCGGCAGGAATGCAACTCACCTGAGGAGGCAGGACATGTGGGAGGGGGTGGTGAGCAGAGGTGGAGCACACACAGGCTTCTGCTGGAAAGCAACAAAAATGAAAATGGCAACCTGGTGGTGGTGTCAGAGGGGTTGCTTGTAGTTGCTTTAAAGCAAACAGGGGCTCTTTTGACGGAGGCCAGTTGGTCGTCTCATTACATTTGCATATGAATGTAAACAGTTTGAGCAGCTTCTGCTGCACAAAGAGGCTGATCCTAATAACTGAGGTGACTGCTTGTGTGGGGTAGGCTCAGCTCTGGCACTCTGATGTGTGTGTTCTTGTTGAACTGTTGTTCTTAGGACCATTTATGGCATATTTATTAAACTTCTGAAGACCAATATGTCTTATGGGGACCAAGGCCCGGTCCTAATATGGTGAAACCCCTTGTTTAGGACTAGATGTTAGGTCTAGATGTATGGTGTGAATTATGTTTCAGTTAAAGGGACATAATAATGTGTTTTCCTCATCAAAAACATATCTGGAGTGTTGCTTTGGTTCTTTGATGCATGTTTGAGAATTCCCTTAAGCAGTGAAAACGTCAGGTTGGACCTAGCTCCACCTTCGAGGCCAGAACTCCTCCTTGGAGCTGCAGTTTTCAAGCTTCCAAGCGTCCGCGATTCCCCCACTCAGTTCCTTCAGACTAGCCAACAGCAATTAGCAAACACCTGGTGGAAATACACATCTGCTGACGTCATTATACCAGTTACTTCAGTTACTTTATAACAACTGAAGGCAACACAGTAACTTTATTGTGCTCTAAAATGGCACCATGTGCATGGAAAATACACAATACACAATACTTCCCCTTTAAGGTTAGGAATAGATTAGTACTGCTTAAGGATAGAAGGAGTTACTAAAATGAATGGAAGTCAATACAAAGTCTTCGGTTTGTATAGAAGTACAAGGATGTGTGTGTGTGTGTGTGTGTGTGTGTTTATTCAGTGTAATGCAATTAACTCAATCAGATGTAAGGCGTAAGAAGGAACTGGTTGCTGGTAGGTCTTGTAGAGTTCTCTTCGCCACCTCTGTTACCACAGGACACCTGGGGGTTAGCCAACAAAGTGGGATCAAGCTAAAGAAAACAGCCATCACATTAGGCTGCCAGGGGACAGTGTTATTATTACAAGGCTAATAGACCTCTGGAAGGCCCTGAGCCTCACTAATGCAAGCTGCCGCTAAGTGGTTAGCTGTTAATAATGTTTTCCTGTCCTCCTAATGGACAAAAACACAGACTGAGCTCTGCGAATAGTGGACCTCAACTTTTAAATCCTTACAAGATGTCTTAGTTGCGGTTTCTACGGTAACCACTAGCCCTAAGGTGTGAACTTTTCAACCCAAACGCCCCCACTTACCCCAATAATCCATTGTGCGACGCAGCCAGTACTCACGGCACCGACTTGCGGCGACTCCTGTCATGAGCTGCCGCATTCGGACTCTCAGAAATGTAAATAATCGAAAGGGAGTTTGGAAACTCCTGCGCCACAGAGACCTGACCTCAAGCTCCAAACAAGCTGTCACCGGTGGGCTCTGACCCTTCAGCTCATTTCTGCTTGCATCCCCACTTCGAGGAAGATTTGGCAGGAAGGAAGAGCGAGTGGTTTGCTAACGGCCATTTGCGGCGCTTCGCCACAAGCAAGTGGAAAGAGAGACAAAACAGAAAGTGGTACCCTGAGTCCACCTTCCCAAAAACAATTTACAGCTAATTTTTTTTTATTGAACTTAATCGCCTGACAGACCTGAAAGTACTCTCCTCTGGGTCTAATAAAATTAGCTGTCCTGTAGACGGTAAGACCAAATTGACCTCTGGATGTAGAGTGGAAAAACATTTGAACTTATTTTTGCATTTTGCAAGGTGACAACCAAAAGCTTGAAACTTGGTGTTTTATTTTGTTGCCGTTACACCAGCACAAAGCAGGGGATAATAGTAAAGCTGAAGAAAAATTATATATGAGTATTTTTTACATGAAATTTCAAAAGTACAATGAGTCTACTGCTGTGTTCCTGTTAGCTGGGAAGTGAGAATTTGGAGCCGGGTTTGACGTCAGACCTGAGGTAACTGTTTCGGTTAAGAAGTCAGGATTTCAACATGCCAACACCAACAGACATTGTTCTCCGTACCTCTTACCACTTTAAAGCTTTACCTTCCATTAGCCAACATCACTTTTAATTTTCTTCAGCTTAGACTTGCAGGTGCTTCATATAGCATTGACTTTTTGCATACTTTTACATGTTTCCACCACATATTGGTACTGTTGATTCGAGGAGCGGCCATATTGAAACAGGAAGTTGGCCTTACAAAGGGACGTAATTGGAGTTGCTCCCTCTTTCCCAGTGGGAAATCCAACTTCAGAAGGCATTCCAGTGGATTTTTCCTCCTGGGAAGTCGGAATTTCCCAGTTCTGACTACAACTTGAACGCAGCATAAGTATTCATGCCCTTTTACTCTGATACCACCAAACAGACTTTGTGGGCTGTACATGCAAAGCAAATGTTTGCAACTCAGAATGCAAACATGCTGAATACACCATCTTTACATGAAACATGGTGGAGGTAGAATCATGCTGTGGGGATGATTTTCTTTCGCAGAGAGAGAGAGTGAAGCTGGTTAGAGTAAATGGAAAATGTTTGGAGCTCAATACAATACGATACTGGAGGAGAACCATATAGACTGCAAAAGATTGAAGTTTTGGGTTAGAATGGTATAGTCAAAGTCCTGCAGTGAATCCAATAGAGAACCTCTGTCAAAATAGCCAAAAACCTTAAACTCTAGATGTGCAAGGCTGGTAGAGAAAGACCCCAAACCCATCTAATCTGCAAACTGCAGCAAAACGCTCATCGAAAAAGTATTTACTCAGGGAAGCTGGATTCAAATGCACACCACACTTTTCAGATTGTCATTCTACTTCACAATGTTTGATTTTGTGTTGGTCTTTCGAGCAAATCAAATACATTGATGTATGTGGTTGCAATGTAACAAAGCGAGACTTATGGATACGTTTGCAAGGCAAACTCTAATTTTCCAGGGAAAACATTCACAAATTAGGGGAAAAGAAAATATTTGGTCCAGTCATGGATAAACGAGTCCTAGTGTAGCGTTCATTTTGCTACAATGTGTCGATATAACTGCAAGTCAAACAAACTAAATCCAGATGAAAGTTTTTAGACTAACATTTCCAGCTGAGTCTTGCTTTAAAAAAGCACTTTATAAGAAGTTTATAACCTGATGATTCAGAAATCATCCTCAGTGAGGCCCGGCGGTGGAATCATGGCAGACAAAACAGAAGCTCTCCACTGCTGTGGCTGATAAGGCTCCTGTTATTACTGTCTAATAACCAGGAAACGTCAAGAAGGAAACAGGATCCAGATTTAAATAAAAAGTCACTTTAATTGAAGTTCTTTCACACACAAGCACCCACACACACACACAATCAAGCTTTTAGTCTGATCACAGAAAGAAGTTGAAACATTCACTCCGAAGAAGACGCACACCGGTCAGTTTTCTCAGACAAAAATATATATAGATATATTTAAATCTTTACAATAAGCTTGAATCATGAAACATCCAGAGGAGTGTGCACATCTACAGTTCAAAAGCACCGAGATCTCTCTCTCTCTCTCTCTCTCTCTCTCTCTTCTCCTCAGTCAGTCCTTTTCTTGTACCCTGGTGTCAGTGTAAGAATCTTGTTTTGTTTTATGATTTTTTTTTTTATAAAAAAAAAAGAAAGAAACAACAACAAATGTGCAAATAAGACAAAAAACTTTTGGAATCCTTCAGCGTTTCAGTGTAGAAAGTCCAGGATCCTCATCGAGCCTCTCTCAAGTTTAAATACAGATCTGCCTTTTCATTTTCAAGTAAAGTGCTCCTCTAGCAAAAAAAATATAAAATTTTTTTTTTTTTTTAAAACACGCGGCATGAGATCAGTCCCGCATCATTTTAGCAAAAACAAAGGAATGTCCTTTTAGAGGCAGTCAGACGAACTCCAGCTTGCCGTGGCCGCTGTACATCCCCCAGTGCACCAACGACAGGATCTTGTCGCCGCCGCCGCCACCCGGCTCGGCCTGCCGCATCTTGTCACAGGTCAGGCAGCAGTTCTCGTGCCCCGACACCGGCACCATGCACTCCAGGTCCAGCTTGGCCACATGGCCCTTCTTGGTGTGGTGGCCGTGGAAGCTGTAGTGGAGGCGCGACAGCATCTGCTGCCGCTGGTCCTGAAGCCGCTTGTTCTCGCTGCGCAGCATCCGCAGCGCCAGCATGATGAGCAGCACCAGAATGAGGCCGCCGGCGATGGGCACGGCGATCACCGCCGCCCGGAACCACACCTCCTTGGCCGAGGCCAGCTCCTGCACGCGCGTCACCATGTTCCGGTTGCCGTCGGCGGGGTAACGGCTCTCTGCGAAGGTGGAGACAAATGGACGGTTAGCTCTTGCTCAGCTTTTAACCCACCGCCCGACAGAAAAGACAAAGCAAGGAAGAAAAACAACAGAGAGAAAGAAAGAGAGAGAGAAAGAGAGGAGGTGAGAAGAGGCGAAAACAAATGAGTCACCTTGTCCCAGAGATTAATCTGAGCTAATAAACTACCGTCTGCTCTGCCTCTGAAAACAAAACAAACAACCCAAAAAAAAAACAAAACTGAAAAAGTCCCTCCGTCTCAGTTTCTGAGCGGACGTCGGGGATGTTCGTCCTGCGAGGCACATTCCAGCTCGGTGGGAAAATTACACGGTGTGCACGTAATTAAAAAAAAAAAAAAAAAAAAAAGAAAGAAAAGAAACATCTGATCTCCTTCCAAGAGCTTAAAAGGTAAAAACTGTCCGGCTCTCTCGCCTCTGCAGGCGCAGAACTGGGGCTTGTTAAAAGTTTAAAGTGTTAAGTTCTGCTAAGCTGGAAAATTAAGAATCAGGCAGGATATGGAAAAAAAAAAAGAAGGAAAAACTAAGAACTGCTTCTGAAACTGAAAGAAAGAAAATAAGAACCCTCAAGCCTGTCGCAATTAATTCTAATTAATCGATTGATAGATTAAAATGAGTGCAATAATTTCCATTCTGATTGATATTTTTTGAAGGGCAGCTTTGTTTAGAAACATCATAATCCATTTTATTTATGGTTTGAGTATCTTCCAGTTCCTGTCAAAGGGTTCTTTACCAAACGAAATCTATTTTTTCCTTCTTGAGTCATTATTCGTACTCCATCGCTTCAACATCGCCTCCAGACGACGATATCATGCTTATCGCCATACTTCATCGTGCTGCCTCACCTGTCGAGTCCCTGGTGTGTGCCAGGTCTTGCAGGCCCCTGTAGTTGCACATGTCGTCGTGGCAGCACTCCAACGTCAGCGCCCCGCCGAGGGGGTCGGCGGCACGGCGGCCGCTGCCACAGACGTCCGCAGCACCGGAGACGGGGTCCAGGCAGCCGTGGGTGAGGGGCGAGTTGGCGCTGAGCGGGTCCAGGACCTTGGTGAAGCAGGCGTTCAGCTCAGACTTGCACATGTAGCCGGTGGCCACGCAGTGCGGCGCGTCACAGTAGCACCTGATCTCTCCTGGACGAGGAGAGAGAAGAAGAAGAAGAGTAAGAGAAACTACATTTCATGTTTGTTTTTAAGATGGTTTCACTCAATCCTCCTCCACATCCTCCTCTGGCTAACTGTTGCTAGCTTCTCCTACAGTAGATGCTAATGAGTACGTAGCTCCACCGACAAGGAGAGTCAACTTCCCACCCTGAAGCCGAGCTCTGCTGGTTGAGAGTGGGCTCCACTAAAGAGCCTCAGGCTAACTTCTCGTTATGGCCGCCTCGTTCTTTACAACAACACACAGCCCAGAGGCGACTTGGCTAGCAACAGCATACGACCTGCAGGATGCATCATCACTAAAACAATACAATGTATCAACCTGAATGTTTCAGAAGAAGAAGAAGAAGCGTCTGTAGCTGCTGGGAAACTGCGCCAACTTGCAGTGCAAGGCCCACATTCATCAGATCAGTGTTTTCCCTGTGAATGATTGGTGCAGCAGGGCTAAGGCAGGTCATTCGGAGAATATTTCATTAGAGAGGAGAGGCCCCTTTGTGGGCTGACCAGAGGGAGGGGCCCTCAGCCAGGCTGAGCGGAGAGGCTCTCTGGGTCCCCGAGTGGGTCCGATACACGGATGGAGGCTTCGCACCAGGAGTGAGAGAAGTGAAACATGGCAGATGAGACGTTACAGTTTGGGTTGTTTAACCCTCGTAGGGTTAAAGTTAGTTTATCTGACGATCTAAAGTCGTTCATTTTTAACAATTTTGGTATTTTTCAGCTTCTTTAGGAGATTTTAGGCACATTTTATTTAAGGTTTTTGCTTGAATATTTGCTTGCTACGACTTCCAGAGGTACCAGATGGATCTCGGGATCTGATTAGGAACTTTAATGAATTTGGTTTCTCTTGTTTGTTTTTTTTAAATGCATCTGGAAAACGTTTGACTCTCTCCAGATCAAAATCTAAATTAAGGTCAGTAAAAATGTGGAACGCCTTAATCTGCGCTGACCACACAGTTTGTGATTTGTCAGACTTTTATTGATATATAAAAAAACAACATAAAAAAAGAGACAAAGCATTTTTCTTCCTTTTCTAACTTTTATAGGAACAGTGCACCGATCCAAGCTTTTCCTGACCAGTACCACTTGTTCAATAGTCACTTGTTAGTTTTGTTGCACTTGGTTTATAGACAAATTAAGAAAACTAAATCGATCCCAACCTCTGACCTGCTGGTATCTCTAATTTAGACTGGATTGGATGAGGTCTAAAAGGTATCTTTAAAGAAGCGAAAGATAAAGTCGGTTCAGTTCTTATCAGACTTTGTGGTCCCATTTTCAACCAGAAATTCATCCAATTTGGTCTAAATAACAACACAAAAAAAACTATTACAACTTATACTTTTTTTTTTTTTTGTCCTAACAAGTCAACTTTTCACTCATCACAAGCGGTGTCATCTTTGTAGCGTGATTCAGCTCGGTTTAAGTGTTTACATCATGAACCACCACACACAGGTAAACCAGATGAAAAGAAAGTTGTGGAATAGTCCTTTATTCTAACTCCAGCGCCGGAACCCCGGAGTCTCGCTTCATGTCTCCCCCCCCCCCACCTGAAACAGTGTTTCTCCTGGCCTGAAGAGGCCAGCAAACATGCCCCCGTCAGCGGAGCAAAGTCTGAGCGTACCTTTGGTCAGAAGAACCGCCATGGCACAGAGTTCCAGTTGGAGCCAGATGGAAATGAAGCTGGACTGTCGCTCCATTTACACCGAATTCCTGCGCAGTGGCCGCGGTTATATCCAGCAGCGGAGAGCCGCGAGAAAAACAACCAAAAAAAAAAAAAAAAACGGAGGGGGGGAGTGGGGGGAAGGCTTACATGGAGTTTAGGGTAAAAAACGAGCCATTCAGCTAACCGACCTGACAACACCACCAGGTAGGAAAAACAGCTTCCGCTCCCGCATGGAGACTGAAATGTTAGCGGGCTTGTTTGTCGAAGCGGTTCGGCATTACCGGAGTTCGGCACAACGACAACAAAAAAGAAGAAGAAAAAAAACTCCCCCAAAACACGGTCTTCTTCTCCAGGACTAAAAAAAGAGAGAGAAAACAGAAAAAATGTGAATATACTCCTTTTGAAAAGGCTGTGAAGTTGTCACCACTGGTCCTGTTGTTCCTTTCTAAAGCGGTCGGTCGCAGTGAAGCATCGCGTTTGTATTCCTGAACGGAGAAATAAGAGGTGGAAAAACAGATGAGTCAGTCCGCAGGGCTGCACGCTCAGACTGGAGACGGCGGCGATTTAACTGGGGAAGAAGCAGCAAGCGGCCCGGGCTCCGCCTTCCTTCCTTCTGATTGGTCCGACCATCCAGAGCAGAAAATTGATCTGAGCGAAGCTCAGGGAACATCCGGTCATTTAATTTCAGAATGAGACCAACAGGCTGAAAGGCACACACGAACAGTACAAAATTATTCAACCTGCACAACTATCAACTATCAAACAATAAAAAAGTTTACGTAGGACAACTGTAAAATGTTTGTTAATGGATTGAAGAGAATTTATGCATTTATTTGCTTGTTTAAAGCATTTAGGCATTTTTAATTATTTTAAATCTACGTCTTTAAATTATACAAATTTAGTCTGTTCCTCCAAGAAGAAACTAGCGAGTCCTAAAGTGTTTGAACGTTTCCACACAAACAAGAATTGTTTCTTTATTTGCGCAAATAAAAAAATGTTACTTTCATGATTTCTCAAATCTTCATCATACTGTATGTCGTAATTTTATTGCTCAGCAGTCAGCACCTAATTTCAGCGGCGCTGTGTCCACTTTGTGCTTCGATCAAATCGAGCTTTTATTTTGTACATCACGTCACCTAACTTCCGGTCTAAACCGTCTCCCTACATTCTGACCTGATCCAAGCGACCCCCTCCACCTTTCATTCATAGCCTTTCATTTCCTTAATAGCATGTTCCATGTGTCATCACAGGACCGGGCCGCACTCATCAACTGACAGCATCAACTTTTTTTTTTTTTTTTTAATCATCAACTGACTTGATAATTACGGCGCTGATGCAATCAGTAATATTATGGTTATGTCTGGATGGTCGGACCTGTTTATGTTGCAGCTCCTCAACATAAACTCAGTTTAATAACATTCTTTTTTGGTGAATGAATCAATAATATCAGTATTATTTTACATATAAATATATATAAAGAAAGGAATAACAGGATTAAAGGTCTAACCTTGAAGCTAGGGTGTGACGTCAGGTCATTGTGTCCGGTATCAGCTACCTGCAGCGTCATCGCCGCAGCAGCCAGGTTGACGCCGGGCTGAGCCGCCTTCCTTCAGGCTGACACCGCTGCTGCTGCTGCTGCTGGGAGGAGCGGACAGCCGGTTAGAGAAATTAGCAATCCAAAAAGCGCATGGCGCCACCCAGTCCACGCGCGCGCGCGCGCACACACACACACACACACACACACACACACACACACACACACACACACACACACACACACACACANGCGCGCGCGCTCACACACACACACACACACACACACACACACACACACACACACACACACACACACACACACACACAATTACCCCTTCACCAACTGGCAATGCAAAACAAACCGGCGAAAGATCTGCATCAAGCCTCACGCGCCGTCTGTATATTACCATACGGACTTCCTTTTTTTTTTTTTTTCTTTATCCTTAATTCACTTCGTAACGACATCAGTCTCATTATGACTCCGCGCCTCAGCCTACAGGTGTGGTAGCGCGGTTCCGGAGCCATTACGCTTCCTTCGCCGTCGAGGAGCCTTTATTGTGGCCCTCAGAAAACAAGACGAGGATCCTCGCTTCGGGCAAAGTAGAAGACGACACTGCAATTACCGCAATTATGTGCAATTCCGCGGAGGCGCCACCCCACGGCTGGTGTTACATCCCGTGCAAAGGGCAGTAAAGGTGGGAAGAGACGGGTTCACAATGTCAGCTCACGCTGTTTTTAGTATTTTGTTGAGAGAGATGTAAACAAAAAGATTAATTAATGTGCAAGCTCTGTGTCTGGATGATTTAATTCTTAGAATTAATTTATTCAGTAGTTTACGTTTGATTTGGCGTTGAATTATCAGTTTATACGAGACTGTAAGTGTTTGCATTTTTACCTAAATGCCCCTTTAACATCGACAGCTGCAAGTGCGACCTCACGTGATGTTAGCTAAATACCACCATCTAGTGGCCACAGCTGGTACCAAGATCTTTCCTTTTCAGTCATAATATGTAAGAATGCCTCCCCCCCACACACAAACAAATGTAGACTGACAATCAAAACCCTGCCAGATTATGAAATATATATATGCAGGATTTCACAAAATAGAACGCTTTCTTTCAAAGACATAGAAAAAAAAAACTAGTGAAGTTTCAGCTGTATCACAAAAGACATTAAAACATTGAACGTGGAATTATTAAACCTCACTGCAGATGTGGGACTTTTCAGAGATTTCAACGCAGATTCTGAAGCAGTCAAGTTCTATTTTAGATGTACGTATTTTACCAAGTCTGAGCCAGAAACTGGAATAACCCCCCCAAGCCGTGATGGATGCTGTCGTGGCCGATGGTGACAGTAACAATAATTATCTTCAGGACTTTAAAGGATAAACATCTGTTTATATTCTGGCTTGCACTGCAGGCAGTTTGAACTCATCCGACTTCGGTTTACCCAAACATCCTCTCTGCCTCAGACTGCTGAGCAGTGGGACGTCTTCCTGGTTATCAATTTCAGCAGAAGTAGCGAGTGATGCGGCCGTTCTTCAGGATACGCTGCAGGGACTTGGGAATGCTCTCGACGGATGCACGTCGTGGTTACTTGTTTCAAAATAAGCGCTGGAGATCAACCAGATAAACCTAGGACAGCGTGTCAGCACATAGGAAAAAAGAGAAGTAGATTTCTGGCAAAAACCCCCCAAAAAACAGAAATTTTTAGATTAACCTCAGAAATGTTCTGTCATTTCATATGGATAACCATGTCTTGGTAAGTTTATACTCGCATTTTACCCTCTAATAAATAAATTCATCACTATGATGGTCTCAAGAGTTTGTACATAATTTATCAAGTCCTCATTTCATTTTGAACTTCCACAAAAATTAGACACTAAAGCTCAGTACCAAATGTCAATATCAACCATTATCAACTCAGTCAAAACCTCTCTTTTAAATCTGCTTTTAAAAACCGCTGACTTATCATGTGTATTAAAGTACATTTAGTCAGTATGAATATGGTTGTGTTTAATTTTTTTCTCTGTTTTATGATGTTCTTCCTTTTTCTACTGCATCATATGTTTTTGAAGCAAGTCAGTCTCAAGCCATCTTACTCAGTAAAATAAAGGCTGTAGATAAATGCATCATTATCAGATGATACATTTAACAGGTTTTTGGTTGGATTTTAGTTTTACATCTGATTCAACTTTATGTTTGGGTAAAAAAAAAAAAAAAAAGCTAACTATTTCTGGGCCTGTTTGATCAAATTTCACCGCCTGATCTTATGCTAACGTGGTGTGTTTTCTTCCTGCTGAGAGGATGAGTGTCACCCGGTGGGGTGGGTTTCATGTGAGCGGCTTTCTTCATGGGTAGTCATCGTTCCCTGCAGGCTGCGTCTGGTTTCACACATTAGGAGACTCTTACTTGGAAGTGTTACCTGTTAGCGATCTGCATGACAACAGCTCCTCCCCCCACACCCCCGCGTTGGAACCTCATGACTGGAATGCTGTTGTGGTAACTTGGAGTGACGGACAACTCAATTTTTTTTATTGACAAAAAAAGCTCTTTTGGAGAATTTCACTTAGAATTTCCTTAAAACCAAACCATTTGAAGAGTTGTATGTGTTATGCCCCGTAGTCCCACCCAGGTCATCTCCATGCAGCAGACACTGAGAGGCCAGCCGGGGCAGAAAGGCCTCCCTGAAACGTCTTCCTCTTGTGCTTCCTGTCCTCTCTTTGATCTGAGCCATATCAGTGTCTCCAAAGAGTCCCAGACAGGCAGACTGTCTCCGTCCTGCATGATCTAGTTTTGCCCTCCTGACTGTAACAAAGGGAAATGTTCAGTTCTGCTGGGTTTACAGAGAGAGAGAGAGAGAGAGAGAGAGAGAGAGAGAGAGAGAGAGAGAGAGAGAGAGAGAGAGAGAGAGAGAGAGNGATTGCTAGAGAGTTAGAGAGAGAGAGCGAGATAGTGAGAGTGAGAGAGAGAGAGCGAGAGAGAGAGAGAGAGAGAGAGAGAGAGAGAGAGAGAGATGGAAAGCCTCTCTGGTAGCTTTGATGTTCCAGATTAGGTTAAAAGATCTGCGTACTGAAGTCGCCACACTGAAACGAAAAACTGACTGCTTTTGACTTTCCTTTTGGGCAGGAGATCTGTGTTCTTTCCGTCTGTCATCCAAAAGAGACTAAAATTTGCTTTTCTAATTTAACTTCAATGCTTTTTTAGTCAAAATATTTTATGCTAAGCGTTTTTACCAATACAAAATGCACAACGCCTTTATCTTGCTCAACGACGTCAACAAAGAGAGCAGGAAAAAGCTTAAGGGTTGACTTCCTGTCAATGACCATACCTGCAGTTTTGCCTTGGTAACTGACCACAGGCCCAACATCCAGCATTGCAGCTGTAGTTGCTAAAGTAATATTCTTGAGAAGCTAATTGTCCGTAGAGAGCTACATTTAGAAAATAATCTGTTTCCAGTTTTGCTGTGTTTCTCCTCTTTTCTTTTGTTTTGATAATCGCAAGACAAAGGGACTGAAATCGTTTCTGATGGCCACGACAAAATGTTGACTGTATCCTTGAGCCACTTTGTACATAACTTGACAGAGCTCTTAATGTCAGTGTGAACAACTTTTATGTGCTTGAACTTTACATTCTTGTCTAATGTGGTTTCATATCTACACATTTCTTTTCACACAAGTTGTTCCCATCCTTCCCACAGCAAACTGGCACACAACCCAAAGCTGCCACCACTATATTTCACAGTTAGCATGGCTCCTGTTTTTCTTCCAAATTTATTGATGCTCATTTAAGCCAAAGACTTTGATTTTGTACTACTGGACCACAGGGCATGTCTGCAATCATTAATCTTTGTTTCCACGTGAATTTGCAAAATGTAATCAGGCCTTTTCATTCCACTCTTAGAGTCGTGGTTCCTCTCTGAACGGACTTTCAGCCCATGTTGGTGCACGTCTCGTTTTGCTCTGGATAATGACTCTCTCTTACTCATCCTCAGCCTTTGTTTTTTGGGTTGATACTCACATTTTACACCAGAGCACATTCATCTCGGAGACAAAGAGTCTGTCTCCTTCCTGAACAATAGAATGGCTGGATGTTCCCATGCTGTTTGTACTTGCATTTAATTATTTAAACAGAAGATTGTGGCCCCTTCGGGCAGCTGCACCTAAAGAAAACCAGGCTTTTAAAGGCTTTTTTATGACTCCATTATCGGCTATTTTTTAATGAATGTTCTCAGTGGAAATAAATAAATCACTGAAACCCAGACTGAAGACTCTTCTAGCACACTGTAAGAAAAAAACAAACAAAACCAAACTAATTTATGACTTGAAATCAACATGCTGGGTTGAGTTGACCCTACGAAATCATTTTAAGAAAGAAAACAATAATGCTGCCCTCTGCTGGCAGATAATATGCTGCTCCAGATCATTATGATCAAAAAGACCATGCATAATAGCTTTATTAAAAAATCCTTCACCCAACCACTATGGGAAAAAGTTAAAATATAACTTATTTTTAGTTTTTCCTTAAACAACAACACCACTTTCAACAGTTGTTTAAAAAAAGGCTGAGGCTTTGGACGGAAAACGCAAAAATAGTAAAAAAAATTATATATATGATGAAGACTTTCTTATGAGGATGGCAGGAATGAACATTGATGTCATTTCTTGCTGCAGGTTAAACGTTTTACCGCTAGAGGGAGCCCGATTGTTGGTACGGTTCTACATGGTTGGTTTTATGCTACTTGTTTTATTTACATCGTTTTTCACAAGTAACATCCGGAAGAAAACGTATCCGTCATTTTTGCTCAAGTTTTTCATTAGCTTAAAATCTATAAATAAGTCAAATGTCCTATTGTCAAAATAATAGATTTTCTTAGTCAAATGATACAACAGTTCCGGAAAACTGCTGTTCAGTAAAGCACCAGCAGGTGTCGCCAGAGGAATCGCTCTCTTTATGAAGCAGGTGGGAAGTAACGGCGCTGCCCTGGAGAGATACATTTTAATGTATTTGTCACTTTATATCAGGAAACGATGCATAAAGCGACAACGGCTCGAATGTGTTATTAAAGGGGCAGCATTATGTGTGAGAAACCCTCTAATCTGGCAACAGTTTGGGTTTGTAAAAGCCTTGGTGGGATCGACCACCACCTTCCAGGACGAAGGTCCTCCTGGGAGCTGCACTTTGTAGTGACTCACCACCCAGCTCCTTCAGACTAGCCAGAAGCAACTAGCAAACACCTGGAGGAACTACATATATGCTGAGCTTATTATACCAGGTACTTCTCAGTGCAACACTGGTAAAAACATTGTTAAAGGGTTAATAGTAGACAGTTGTTTTTTTTTAATAAAAGCAAGAGTTTCTAAGGAGACAGGCATTAAATTACAAAGTAAGATTTCTTATAAGTCATATATTATATACACAGCATTTTTATAGCAACTACAGGCAAGTTACTTAGTAGTGCAATAAAATTACACGTGGCTGGAAGATACACAATACTGCCCCTTTAAGAAGAGAAGCTGTTCAGGACTCGGCTCCTTATTTACAGATGGTAAAGATGTGAACTCCCAAGTGCCTCTCGTTGACCTGACGGCATCACAGAAACGCTTTTCAACCAGGCATCAATAAAACATACACCACAAGCTTTAGTTTAACATGTTTATTACAATACGTACATTTCACATTTGAGCTTTGACCTCTTGTTGCCCTGCGCTGCCTGAAGAGGTGCTCCACATGCACCCACCTTGGACCTGCTGAGGCCGTCCTACCGCTCCTCGACCGGGGCGCTGGTGAAAATGTGTGGCTATCGTGATTTCCGCTCGTCACTACAACTCTTATAAATAAAACCTTTTTTTTATTATTATTATTTTTAATTCCGTCTCTCTTAAAACTCCACTGTTTATGTTAGCAACTGTACAAAGGAATGAAAAAAAAACAAGAGGTGCAACCTCAACTTGAGAAGTCAAACGAGGTGTGGGAGGGGGAAGAGAGGAACAGAAAACAGTGGGAACCCAAAGGAGAAGAAAGTAAAGCACAACACAGAAAGTTGGGACGTGTCAGAGAAAGAGGCGTGGCAGGCGGGTGGGCGGGTAGGCGGGTGAGTGGGTCAGGAAGCCAGGGCAGGGTGGTGGAGGTTACCGGGAATGGTCCAAAGCAGCACGCCATCACATCCCACGATGGATTTTTTTTTTTTTTTTTTTCCTTTTTGTATTTTTTAAATAATCACTCACTTCACCAACCACCAGGCACTGATTTTTTTTTTCTTTTTTTCAGACTGGGTAATGCAGGGCCACCAGAAGCTGCTAGCAGATCACTGAAGCATTGGGAGCAGGTGGAAGTCTGCCACGCCTGCACATGACAGTATCCTCCACTCAGGGAGGCTGCTGGAGGGAACGGGTGACTTTACCGAGATTTGACAAGCTGAAGAGACTGTTCTGGTTGATTCCATGCCTCAAACACCTTTAAGTCAGCCTGCAGGCCACACACACACACTCGCTCTCACACACACACACACACCAGCTGACTCAATGGTTCAGAGATCTTGTGAAGTGACAGAGTGAAGCCAGAGATCTGCAGATGAGTTAACGTGACGGACCGGAGGCGCCGAGGCGTTGATTAGTCTGGATGTCCAAAAAGCTTTGATAGGCATGGCTTTCCATGGCTTCAATCTACAAAATATATTTACAACATAGATAATAACATCTACAAGAAATCTACATTTTTTTCCCACCCTCCCCCACAGTGGGTTTTTACAAAACCAAAGTCTTGTAAATCAACCCTCTTCCTTCTCCTCAGACAACAGCTCCTCGGTTCTCCCCCTCAGGTCTCCCAGTCCAACGGTCCAAACCAACCTGACTCAAACTCTGAGAGTGTGTGTGTGTGTTTATGTGTGTTAAGACTGGGTTCAAGAGGAACCGGACAACTGCTTTCTTTCCAGCTTTCAACTATGTGCAATGGGTTTTCCCCTTTCCCCTCATCTCCCCCCCGCTCAAAAAAAACTCTTGACCCAAAACTTCTCAGACCATGAAGGAATTTTGATTCTTCAACTTTTCAAGTTCTTTGATTTGCTGTCTCAAAAACAATATCCTGAGGTGAAAGAGATGGAGAGAGGAGAGTGTTAGACGTGTGGATATTTTGACTGAGTCATGACTGAGGGCGACCGGCGGTCTCACCTCTGCTCCCGCAGCGTAGCTTGGATTTCACAGACTCTGACCAACGAGCGCAGATTCTTGAGCTCAGTGCAATTCTCGGACATGCAGATGCTGCCCATGCTGTGGGCCTCTTCACGTAGCCTGGACGCCTGGAAGAGTTCACGCCACAGGTCAGCTTGTTGGTGTTCCCCAGGGAGCCGTTCTCCGGCAACTACTATTTCCCATTTACGCCTGCTGCCATTTGATCAGGTTCTTCTTGAATTCCAGGGTTTCCCCGGGTGTTTTATCAGCCTGGCGGCCCACCAGGTTTTACTTAAGACCCCACCAAGCTAAGCTTGGTTTAATTCTTTTTAATGTCTGCCCCTTTTTTTTTTTTTTTTTGAAGACTTTATAGTTGGTGTTTGTGTTCTTTTGAAGACATTAACAGTCCCCAATTACCTGGTGATATTTTTAAATTTCAACTTTAAACTTTATTTTAACTCAAAAACACGGTAAGCTGCTGGATGCTACCACCAGGCTCAGCAAGTTTTCTAGGAGAAACCTTGAATTCAATGTCTCTCCATTTCTATGCAGATGATTCCCAGATTTATTTGACTGTCAACCCTTCAGAGCTCTATACTTCTAAACTTACCCTACGTCTTTAAGACATCAAACCCCAGATGTCTGATAATTATCTGTTACTCAATAATGATAAAACTGAGCTAATGGCATTTGGACCCAACATCAACATTTTGAGAACTAAACTGATGAATCCTCTTCCTCTAAATATTAGACCGGGGTCTTAACTGTCTCCATTTAAATCATTAGTTAAAACTTACTTTCATAATAAGGCCTGTTAATATTTGAATTTCTTTAGTATTTTTATCATTTCAATTTGTTTTACATTGTTGTGTATTTTAATTGATTTGGTATAATTTTATGTTTGTGTCATTTATTAACATTTCAATAATTTTTTTAATACAGAGAACTTTATAACATTTGTTTCAAAAGGTGCTATACAAACAAAGTATTATTACTAGATGTATAATTTTAATTGAGGATGTTTGGTTGTGCAATGTTTAAAAAAAAAAAAAAAAAGAAGAAGAAGAAAAACAAGATTTCAGGAGGTCCTGACCTGCTTCTCTGCATGTTCTGCAGGCCACCCCTGCACGTGTTTGATAAGGTTCTCATTAAAGTGGGTGGCCAGCGTGGGGGTCAGGGAGCAGGAGGGCCGCACTGCCGAGGCGCCGGGGGGAGCCGGGGGCGCGTTGGAGGCGTTGCTGCCGGAGCCGACGTGGTTGGGTCCAGGAGACGGACTCCTCTGACTGCTGCGGTTCACAAGAGAAAACGGAAAACGTTCATGAAAGAAACGTCTCCCTCAAAACCTCCTGCAGGTTTTATTATTCAGAAAACAACGTTTTCATTAAGTTCTGGGAGGAGATTTCTGCTAAATACTGAAGGGAAGAATTTGATGTGCTGTTCACACACAATCTGAAATTACCAGAGGGGGAAAAGCTGTGGGTTAAAAAAAAAACAAACAAAAAAAAAAGATCCTTCTACTGCAAACTGCATAGTCTGATGCAATGGAATAGGGAGAACTGTTACATTATCAACAATTTAAAATCTTTTTTAAACAGCGGTTCCTGCAGATTTCTCATTTTAAAATTTGTTTTAGAAAACTAATTTCTAAAACCATCTGTCAGATTTTACAAAATTCTGCAAAATGTGTGTAGTTGGTATCAAAGGTGATGTAAAAAAAAAAAATAAATAAATAAAAAAAAAAATATATATATATATATATATGTATTTAACATTTCATATTTAAACAAAGATTAGAACCAGTATAAAATCCAGACCTGAAATCCTGTTTGTAGATTCTGATCTTTTGGTTTCTTTGTAAAAGTTCAAAACCATAAAGAGTCATAACTGTGATGATCGTCTAAGCTGCAGACTGTCAGACTGACTTCAAACCGATTTGAAACCTTGATCTGTTAGAATGTAGAGGCAGAAAAGGCAGCAGAGATGTCCTTTTGTAAAATCTTCTGATTTGGAGTGTATTAACTGCTAAATTTGATCAGTAACTCATATACACATATAGAATTAAAGATGAGTCAGCATCTTATTTAAAACTCTGTAAAATGTCCTCTTAGGAGATAAACAGATCTAAAGCTCTTTCCAGTTTCATGGGCAGCAACAATCTTTATTTGTAAATTCAAAATAGATCTAGAAAAACAGCACAGTTTGATTCTTTGGCTTTAGAAATAGTTGAGTAGATTAATGTGGGTTAGGGTTGTTAATGTGGAGTTAGAGTGAAATAATTCAGCATTGACAATGTAAAGGGCACACAGCAGGCTGCTACTGTGGGCTAACTGTGGAGCAGGTCAGCTCCTGCAAAGATGGCAAAAACCGCGATGTTATACTCTGATGAACCAGGTTTCTGCTAGTATCACTCAGCACAACTACAGCTTTAAGAACAAACATCCATTGATTTAGAAATGTCTCTGCGTGAGAAAACTATGCTTTCAACTCTGAAGCTAGAAACAAAGTAAACAGAACTTAAAAAAAATAGAGTTAATAAATGACAGAGAAAGTAACGGTGTGGGAATCTATAGCCTTATTATGGAAATCATTACAATCATGATCAACGTGACAATTATATAT
>CAEFZX010026752.1:0-14498 GCA_903066825.1 Alfaro cultratus
ACATGGTTGTGATTTTCAAAACGCTATAGCATGCTATTTAGCTGAGCTTAGCATCAACACGACTTTTAAGCGTAGGGACGGCGGGTGCAGACCGACTGGCGCGCTTTGGCAGGCCCTGTAAAATTTCTTCAGAAATTTTAGTTTTTCTAGTTGCTCATCGTAATTATCTTGGCACGGATTCGCCACCAGCAACTGTTGCCGTCGTGCAGCCGGCTGTGAGTTGATGAGTTGATCTCATCGCCGTATTTGTACCTAGACCTAATAACCAAATAACCCTGGCAGGAGCCTCTGAGCGCTGCCAGCAGGAGAGCCTGTATGGGACCTGGAGGGAGAGAGGAGGGCAGGGGGTGGCTGGGTGAGTCCGCTCGCCAGAGCAGTCGTGACCTTCACGCTCCGCCGGTGGAAATAAGTGTCGCTTTAAAGCCATTTAGTGTTAAGATTTGGACCGTCCACCTCAATTAACTCCCAGCGTGTGAGTTGCGCAGCAACAACCGCCAATTCTTTCCCATCATAGCGGGAGAGAACCCTCTTCTCCCCCTTCCTCCTGTTTTATGGTGATTATTGTCGTAAACATCGGTGGGCGCTGTGTTGTTGGAATACGGTTCTCTGCTTGCAGACCTGCTTTAGGTTTTCCCGTCGCCAAGGTGAGGGTTATTGAGCGTTAAATCCAGCCTTTGTCAACCCGCTGCGGCCCGCACCGGCACAGGAGCCGTTTCACCATCTTCCAACTGTCGAAGAGAAGTTGTGACATTTAAACTCAAATTTAGTTTCCTCCTCAGTGCCCTGCAGTTGTCATAGCAGCGGCTAAGCCAGCTGGTTGTTGTTGAATGGGCTAAGGTTTGCCGTACAAGAAGCTGTTGAAGTGTTTTATTTTTATTTTTTTCTTAAATCTTTGTAACAGTAACTGACTGGGTGTTTGCTTAGCGTGTTGTTGACCCAGCCGGCCTCCCTTTGGAGGGTCCTCAGCAGGTCAGGTAATGGAACATTTATTAAACTGAGCTGAATGGAAACTTCTGGAGTTGCTTTTGTGCTCCTAGTATTTATCGACTATGCCGAGCGACTGGGGGCAGTGGGGGGTTAACTTTCTCTGGCGCTCTGACTCTCGAGAACAATTCACACCCCGAAGTCGCATGAGAGGTACTTGATAGTCATGTGAGAGTCATTAGAGTTGTATAAATGGACGTGTGAATGAACTGATAAATGGCAGGTAAGTGCTGGCTTTTTCCAGCTCCTTGATAATGCGCTAGCAATTATGCCTGTCTGACCCGACTCTTAGCTTTCTTCTTCTTTTGGCAAAGGGCTGAATGAGAGAAAGACAAGTCTTTAAATCAACCGAGCTTGGCTTATTTAGGGTAAAAATCCAATGAATGAATTGATGTTGGATTTTTAACAGAAATGAGAAAGCTTAGTTTTCACTAACATGTTATTATGGTGCTCCTTGAAGATGGCACATGTTTTAAGGGAAAGTGTGAAATGTCACTGCAGGTGTGGCTTAATAATGTTTTAGGCTGATTGGCTCTTTCTGGTCGTTGCTAAGCAAGTTCATCACTGTTGCCTTGTAGTTAGGTACAAGTTGATCAATAGCATAATAAAAACCATTTATGTTATTCATACTCATACAGGATAATGTGATATACTGTTGCCTGAGTGTTCTGTAGAGCTGCCTGCTTTTAATAACTGCAACTAATGACTATTTTAGTTATTGATTATTCTATCAACTATTATTCTGACAATTAATAGGATTAAAAAATTGGTACATCTTGTTGACTTTTCATTTAAGCACTTTTATGCAATATTAGAAAAACATTAATGGATACAAATAAATAAATAAGATTTTTTTTTTCTTAAGATGCAATAAAACATTCCTTTAGTGAATGCTTGATAATTTGTAGCATGTGGAGCTAAAAATACCAACATGTGAAAAACTCAGCCCTTTCTTCTTGACTTTACATCAGTGCAGTGTAGGGCTGATCTGTTGATTTATTTATTTATTTATTTTGATTTACTGATTTAATAATTGGGTAGCAAATTATTCCTATTTGGTTTGATGACTGTTACTGTAGTTACTGTTATTTAAGCATTCTCTATACTTCAGTAAATGATTAATCAATTACTAGATTAGTTGGGGATTATTCCAATAATCGATTCATCACAATTAATACGATAAATCGTTTCAGCCCCTGATTTTCGACATTTGAAGAGGTCGCTACCTGCTGTTTTAGCTACAGGCTATCAGAAGATCTTACAGAAGGATCTACATGTATGACTCTGTGTGTAATATTATTGTTTTTAACATCACCATTTATAGAGGAAGTGTTAACTTCTCCATATTAACAGATTTTATTGTTACCCTATCATCGAGTTGAAGATTAAGTGTCCATTTCGGATCATGCTATAAGATTCAAATACAGTACAGTTTAATTCAGTAGATCATTTAACACCAATGGGTACGAAGTTCTCTATCTAGGGAATCCACCATATTGCATTGTTCTATTGACCTTTCAGCAACCTCTCACCCTGAACAAGCATGAGGTGACAATGGAAAGGAACCTTTACAGGATGTCTGTGCATCCTTTAAAATGTCAGAAAAAGGCATACATTTTTGTATCTACAATTAAGGCCTTCAAATGCTTAATTTCTTTTTTTAAAATGCAAGTTGGCCTTAAATACATTAAGACCAGTGATTAATGTCTACATAATATTAAATCTATTATGTAGTTGTTGGTTTTTTTCCTTGCTGCACTTTTCTGTCAGGCAAGTTTTGGGTAACACGGAAACAACTTTCTGATACTTGATATGGTTGATATGGTTAAGGCTCTTGGTAGCTAGTTAGCTTTTTTGCATCTACCATGGATAAGTGCAAATTTAGTGGCAGTTGGGTGGATGACTTTAGTTTTTTGCCATTGGACCACTTCTGTTGCCAACCCATATAATGGTATGTACATTCTGTTCTAAAAACAAAACCTTTGTTTGGCACTATAGGGGTTAAGGTTGTAGAGAGCTATAGCCACTGTCAGAAACACAAAGCTGCTGGGAAGAGCCACAGAGACCTCAGAAATGTTAGCTTTTGCTGTTTTTGCTTGTAATACAGCAGGATTCCCCCAACCCTCCTATATATTTATAGTTTTTTCAGTCTTAAATTTCATTCCAAGTGGCATTAAAAAGGTCTAAAAGTCTTAAATTTGCTGAAACACTTTCGGTGGAAAGACAAAGAACGTAACTCACAGTAGCTCTACCGATTTGTCCCTCTAAAAATGAAATGCCGCTAATCTCAGAGGCCTTATCGAGGAGTACTTTCTACCAAAAGAAGAGTTTAGCTGAAATAACCACAATATTAAAGCTCGTATCGTTTGTGAAGACTTCCAAGCATGTTTTGTTTCCCCAAGAAAGCGCATAGCTAGCTGTGCTGCGCATCAGTACCAGCCTTGTCTGGTTTACAGCGTCTGCGGGTTGCTCTTTGGGCAGGACGTTACAAGAGCTCGAGTTCATGTGGTTTCAGTTTCACCTTGCGTCTAGGTAGTGCCCACTCAGACTTTCCCGTTGCTGGCGACAAAGCTTCCGGATAACCCAAATTTTTTTGTTTCGCTGTGCCTATGAACACCTGTGTGAATCTTTTAGGTTCTAAAACGGAAACAGAAAAGAGCCGGTGTCAGTCACAAACCAGTTTTCCTTGCTGTAAGCAAGTTCTTTGCTGTCAGGGCAGCAGAGAGAAAAAGGGAGAAGAGGGCGGAGGGGAACAAATCCTTTGAACCAGTCCGGGAAGCGTTGGAAATGCCTCGGTCAAAAAGCGGTAGAACATAATTAGGGCCAAGGCTAACCAGCTAGGCTGAGCTGCATCCATTTTTCACTTTTGCTGGTGAGCCTCTGCTTTATAATGTGCCTTCATAAATGTTGAATCTCACAGAGAGACAGATGTCATGCGTATATACTTTCTGTTGATAGGCAGCGCTTTGATTTCTGGTTACAGGAAGGAGGAAGAGATTCCAGACCGCAGAGTACGCTGGAGCCGAAGAGAAGCTTCACATCTGGCCTCAGGCTTCGACTCCCGTCTCCACAAATACGCCTCGATGTTTTATTCATTTCAAAACTCCCAACATTTAGTCGTTGTTAGTGTTCATTTTCCCACCGCACAATATCAGAAGAGGATTTACAGTTTGACTCTGAAGCTTAATATTTACGTTTCAAGCCGTCTCTAGCTCTGCAGTGCCGTCACGTACTCCCAATCTGTTCTTTGCCCTTCTCATTTCCCATTACGCAGTGTACACACATGCCCAGGTTTGCTGTCGTCCAGAGAGCGGGCAGTATTGAAAGTTTTTTAATGAATTGAAAGAGCTCAGTGTCGTTTCAGAACATGAAGGGATAGGAAGAGAGAGAGAGAGAGAGAGAGAAGGGGGAAAAAAAGAGGCTGGCCAGCTCATTTCCTGCCACTTGATTTTAGCTTCGATTCCGGCCCTTGATAGAGCCGCTGCTGGGTGGAGCCAGTTAGCAGCCCAGCCGAGACGCCTGCGACTTAAGTAATTGTAGGTGAGCCTAATGCTATCTAAACAGGGTGGGCGGGGGGAAGCCCCTCTCTGCCTCTGCAGAAGGGAGATAGGCTTGCGTTTTGGACTGCGAGGCAGGAAAAAAAATTTAAAATTACTGCTTACCTCTCGTCGCCCATCTGGATGCGTCTGTTTCAAGTCGAGCTCGAGGGAGTGCACGTGATGTGGAGTGTTTAGTGTGAGACCCTAAGTATGTGACTGTGTGACAAGCAAGAGGGTGGAAGTGAGGGGGGGGAGTGAAATTGCAACAGTTTCTGAGTCTCGAGGGAGAGCTTTAGTCTGTTTTAGTGCGTATTGTATAGGTTGCAAAGCAGCTCCACAGCCTGGGAACATGTAATTATACACCACAACACACAGGTTGTGATTGAGTGAACAAATATCACAGCAGGGGGGTCACGTGAGAGACTGCATGATCACTCAGGTCATTAAATTAAACAGAGAAGCAGCCTTGGTATATTTCTGTGTCGTTTTTCTTTGTCATGCTGCCTAAAAATGGCGCTAATTACAGTGTTTCCTCTACATGTAATTGATCGTGGCGCACACTGCTATGGCAAAATAACGACTGCCACACCTTCAGAAGGAGGATATTTATTTATAGATATTTATATAGAAATATGTTAAAACAATGTAAAGCATCATCAGAGTTTGGATCTTTAAAACTGTTAAACATTTGTCAAACTGGCTGCTGTGTGCTGCGCTGGTTTCAGGAGTGAAGGAAAACTAAAACTAGAGACAACGGTTTGAAGTAGAGGGAGAGAAAAAGCAAAACAAAGGAACCTAATGAAGGTTAAGTAGACTGCATTTTTAATTCTAGCCTGTGAAAACAAGCCTAATGTTAACATATGTTGCATCTGAAAGACAGTAATAAAGCTAATAAATATAATTTGGCGTTTTGAATAGCTTAGCGTGTTGGGTAATTTGTCCATTGAGGCTCATTTCTGGTTGCATTTTCAGAAGATCATGTTAAAATATTTTCAGAAGAGGAGGAAGGAACCAGACAGACATTGAGGAAATATTCGATGGAAATGTTCAATGTTCTTCATTGTGACACAGTTTATTCAAGTTCTGAGGAATATAGAAACACTCTGCACTACACATATAACCCACCCTACACTTGTTTAAACTTCTGGAAAATCTATTGAATGTAGATTTTCATTATTAATAGAAATCCCTTATGGATGCTGCTGAGGCTGTGGCTCTCGTAACAAGCTGCACAGGCAGAGAGGGGGTCAGCGAGTGTCTCTGCAGGCCTCACCGGTTCATACACACAGCGGCCAGGTTTCAAAATGCACCTGACGAATCGATAGCACTGAGCAAGTGGTTTGTTAATATCCTGCATCTTCAGTCATTCAGCAATGCTAGTGCAGTTTGCCTTTAAAAAGCACACACAGTTCACTGTAATCATTTGCCTTTATGCTAGTTCTACTTTTGTTCTTATACCTTTCATTACAGAAGCACTTTTTATGTAGCAGCCAAACTCCTGCAAAAAAGGCTTTAATGACCCTACTGTACATTAGCACGCTCTCACCAAGACACTAAGGGCTGTGCCAGAACATAAGGCAACAGAAGCGCAAATGGTACAAAAATTAGTTGCATTTTCTTTAAAATGGGCTGTGCTGTCATCAGGGTCTCAAATGACTATTTTTAGTGGTGGTATGGTTTCTGAGGTTCAGTGTTCCTCTGGAAGCTAAACAATTGCAATAGATAAAACTGGCCCTTTTCTTGCTTATTGCAGGGCTTCTGCAAGGTCTTGAATTTAGTTATCTAAAATTAAGGTCTTAAAATTGCCCTGCTTTTTGAAACGACGAGTCTTATGTAAATTCATGGGCTGTGTAAGATAGTGTGGTTAAGGGTCCTCAAGGTGTACAAAGAAACAGCATCAGCCACAGGTTTCAGCTTCTTCTGATGACGTTTATTTTATACATTTGCCTCAGACATCCCTCCTGAGCTTACAAGAACTCAGTGTTTTATAGCCAATTGGCAACACGCCTGCTCCTAAGTGGACCAAGCCACTATTAAACAGGTAAAAAAACAAACTCTAAACAGAGAAACAAGAATAAAATGATTAATCTAATTTACAAACTCATCTACATAATGAAATGGTCTGAAAAATAAACAATGTACTAGAAGATAACTCAAAAAAAGTTACTTCAAAGAAAAACAAACAAAGCAATACTCCAAAGAAACCCTCTAATTAGTAGAACCCAGCAAAGTAATTAATGACATCACCCAGCCATTTAAACAGGAAATACTGGGCCGGCCCCTCCCATAGTCCTGCCCTGCTGCAGATCTATAAGGACAAACAATGGTGAGTAAAAAGGAAAACAAATACTATGATTATACTTTGAAACAAAATAAACAAATTCAACCAGTAATCCAGAAATAGTAGCTTTAACCTAAACATATAAATAGATGGAAACTGCAACATAATGCTAACACAAACAAACCCGGGGTAGTAAGTGAAGCAAGGTTGCAAACTAATGTTTAAATTTAAGCATTATGACCAGAAAATAAGTGAATCAGAAATAAGAATAAGGGACAAGTGGTGAAAACAAACTGAACCACTTTGTCACAGGCTGCATCGTTCTTTTCTCCAGATTTGAAGGACCGGTTCACAGCCAACCGTGTCCCAAGATTCATTGAGAGCCAACTGGGCGATTTTTGTTCTTGTAACAATAGCAAATGGAGCGGGAAATCGGTATACTTTTAAATATTCAAATATGGAGTTTCAAAAATTAAACAAAACGGTTGTATTGTTAGGTGTTTACAAGACATGTTTTTAATCAAATTTACATGTACAAAACATGTATTTAATTAATGAATTTAATACATTAATATAGTTTAAATGGGTAGTAATAAAAAACCTACTAAGATTTCTATTTCCATTTTACCAGCTTGTGTTGAGTGCTGTCACATAGATCTTGGCAATAAACCAAAAATTAACCGATGCCAAAATTTGTGACGATGACCGAAGTCATTTTGCACATGTTGGTATTTTTGGTGGTTAGATAAAATGAAGAGGTTGGGAAAATGGAGCAAACGATTACCATCCATTTATCATTAGAGGTGAACTGCTCAGTTATCGTGATATTGATTTTAGGCCATATCGCCCAGTCCTACTGTCATGGTTGCTGGGTAACAGGAAATTTGTTGTGGTAAGGGCATCAAATTTTATAGCCCTTACCACAACATTTCCGGTCTTGAGGAGCCGCTCTACGTCGACCCTGTAGGTGGAGCCTTTTGTAGAATGCAGCACTTGAGTTTGGCCATACCTTTGATCCTAAATTATATTATTTAAGTTCTAAGCATTCCTCATCATGGTGTTTTTCTTCCATCACAGAACTGAAGTAAAGATGAAAACAGGTTGGAGCAATTGCCGTCGCTCATGTTTAACCACTGAGCATAAGCTGCGTTTTTTTATCCTCAGTGCGGCTGAGAACAAAGGTTACAGTTTGAACTTTTAACTGTATTAAACTGACTAACAAAGCATCTGTTTTTGTTTTTTAAGAACTTTGTAAAGTTTGACTTTTAGTTTTTAGACTATGACAATCCCTCTAACCACTACCTCCCTACCTCCACCAACATCATGATTTGATTGTCCTTTACTCTTTCACAATAAGGGAGTTTAGGTTTCAGATGTGCCATTACAGATGTCAGTAAAAGATGTCATCAGTTACTATTATAAAGCCTCTTGTATGATGATTAGAAGGCCAGATATTTTCCAAAAGTCCTTTAATACAAAAGTCATGTCGTTTTTGTGTGTCTTAGCTTTAACTGGATCCAACTTGCAGTAACCCTGTGATGAACATTAATTTTACTGGGAAACTCCACCGGACCTGGTTAGGTTACGCGTCTTTCTCTACTTCATCCCTCTGAAGTAGTTCTCATAAGAGAACTCTAGATACTCATTTGACCTCCTGTTTCGGGTGACGACGGCTCACGGTTTGAACTGAGATTTGTCTGCCGGAATATGTGCGTGTGTTTGGGAACATTCAGTGCCTCTGTTCCCATCCTGTTCTGATGTCTGGTTATTTTTAGCCGCGCTCTCTCTCAGGAGCCCTTGGGCTTGGTTCAGCGGCTTATTTCTCTTTCCGTCTCTTACCTGCTTGCATGTTCAGCTGCCTGCCATTATCACTCCCACTTTCTTTTTTTTTTTTTTTTTTCTGTCAGACTGCTACATGTTCCCCCAAGAAGTTAGAGCAGAGACACTAAGACAGACATGCACAGACTTAAATCCCATTCCCTTGACGTGATTTCCCAAATTCCCCCGCATGAAAAACAGTTGGATAGAAGAAGACGGGGGAGTGTCTCTTTCACTTTCTATCTCTCCTTGACGAGGAAATAAGAATTAGGATCTCAAACGGGGCTGTAAAGGGTAGTCCTAAAATTTAATCAAAGAGGGAATTAAATCTATAGAACCAGATGTAGTCTAATGGACCAACTTGTACTTGCCTTAGTAGTTTATCCCGTTCTGAAACGTGTTTGGATCTTCTGTTTCACCTCAGCCGTTCTGCAGTATTTCTGACTTAAACGGTTGTGGCAGGACTCTTTCTGCATGTCGTTTGGAGTCGCTATGAAAACCATGTTTTGATTCACAAGAGAAATGGACAAGTCGAATGCAAGACGGATGTAGAAACAGAGATTGTCAAAGTATGATAAACCACGGTGTATGAAATGCGATTATTACCATTTTAATTAATTTAGAAAAGCAGCAAGTATTCCTGCTGCTGTGAAAATTGTTGGTATTTTCCAACGTGCATATTAATGCATGTCAAGGTATGTTTGGTATTTAAACTATTAATATAGACAGTTATGAACATTTTAGAGGGAGTCTTAAGTATTTGCAGATATTAGCTATTCTTGGCCACTATGGTCCCCTCTCTTTTCATACTTTTATCTACTAATCATATTATCTGAAAACATTAAGATAATAAGCCATTACTACTAGAGAACTTGCCATTTGAGCAGGGTTTCAACCTTTACTGTAGGATTGTAATTTAGCAATACTCTTGTCAATAAAACCTGCAGCCATGTTCTGATTTCATCAGAGGAAGATATACAAATTGCGTCTCATACAGGGAACATTTTCTTAATAACAATTTTGAAGCAAAAATGTAAATTCATGCAAAGTGTCATTTGCGTCTTGACTTTTTGAACTTCAGCATTTCACACCGATAAAACTGCTCCACACTGCGGCTCGGCTTTTCTGTAAAGGCTATTATTATGAAGAGCTATAATACTTCAGCTTAAAATGGTAACCAACTGAGCTAGCATTACACCATTACTTGTAGTGGGAGGCAGTTACTGTTGAGTGAGTCGGTTTAATATCGTCTTGGACGCTGCGGAATCGTCGTCCTTATATTTCTCTGGGCAGAGACGAAATCTGAGGAGAGCCCAGTGTGCACAGAGGCGGTCAGTCAATCCCAATTCTATTGTCTGACACCATAAACACAAATATAGTTCAATGTTACATCTGCCGTGCGATTGGCTGAAAAGTGAGCGCTTACAGAGAGAATTGAATCCGACAGAGACCCTAAAGTTGTAGGAGAGGCTTTGTTTCACTTGTCAGCAACTCGGTTTGAGATAGATGGCTTCTGAATTAGGACAGTCTTTCAAATATTCACTTGTTGAGTGGGAAATAGGAGCTTTGTTTTACGCGATTGTAAAACCAACAAAGAAATGTGGGGATTTGAAAAAAAAGCCCGTTTTCAGATTTAAAAGCTTTGCGTTTTACTTAGGTCTTCCTACCTCCGTTGTGTCTCTCGCTCCATATAAGGAGGATTTATGAATGTGTAGGCAGGAAGGGGAGGCTTTTACAGGGAATCCTCTTTTGTGACAAACCCCTTTTGAACAGTCTGTAACACAAAGACATATGGGGAAGGGAAGGAGATTACTGTTATTCCAGACAAGGTGCTGATACCAGGGGAGTGTTAATCTTCAACAGATTGGGGCTGCAGCCCCCCTGGGCCCTTTCAGTGCCTGTTTTTTTTTTTTTATCTGCATACGTCTGTTGGGCGCGCACGTCTGCTACCTGCGCAGACTTCGAATTAAGGTCAGTCAACTCTGAGGCAATGCTCATGTTCAGGTAACTGTTATTAAAGCTCAATAATCTCAATTCCCCAGGGGTCGAGCAGAACGGCAATGATGACTCGGTAGTCAGAGACGTCATCCTTTAACTCAACTACCATCATTAAAACCTTCTTTTCTGTTAAGTTTCCGGCTTCTTGGAGGCGCTTTATGCAAAGTGTTGGATTCCTTGAAGCAACACAGGTGGTGTTCATTTTCTGAACTCCATAATAATCAGAAAGGAATTTTCCCCAATTTTGTTCCAAAGGGAGGATTGGGACGATAAATGTTTTATAAACCTTTCATATATTGCTGCTATATCTGCTGAATAAAAACTTGCCAACGGATACAATTTTGTGTGTCTAAAAATCTAAGTTGTTTGACTGGTTGAAGAAGAATGTTGTTTTTTTTAACCATCCATCAGCTACCATGTGTATTTTAAAAAAAAAAATGCTTACATAAGACACTGTAAAAACATTGCCTTGCCTTTGCTGTAATCTCGATGAACTGCCACTGGCAAAAAAAACAAAACACCGCCCACCCAGGAAGAGTTGTTTGATTTGGAGGTCATTTATTACACATGCAGACTAATGATGGGAACATTAAGGTGAGTGAAGGTTTCCAGGAACAGGATGTGTTATTAACCTGTTAGAGATTTGCCAACACTTCCTTAACGCTCTTGCTTGAGATCAAATTGTTAATTTCTGCATTTTATTTTATTATACAATGGCTGGAGATGTACTGATCAAAATTTTGTAGCCAATTTCTGAGCATCATTTTTTTTAAATAAATCTTTAATTTCGTCGCTAGAGATTGATTTTGATTTCTCTTGAGAAGATGGCTGGACATATGAAAAACATTTAAAATTTCTTGCCTTCCTCTCTTTAACAGAAATAAGAGGTTTCACTGTAAAATATTGTTTTCTTAAGGTATTAAACAGACAAAATGGCTTGAGAGGGCATTTTAATTTGTCTACAGCATCTTTTATGAAGGATTGCAATGGTTAGCTTAGTGGCCATTACTAAACACCAGTCTCTGCATATACTCTTGAGAATATGAAACCTTACCTTAACTCTGAAATCCAGAACACACGCAGGTTGGAAGCCCAAAAGGATAAAACAAAAAAGAAAACTTTTATTGTTAAGCTGTCTCTCACTTTCCTGCAGCCCTACTGACCCCCACAGATGTTACTATGGGGGTCACTATAGTATAGTTAATATTTTTAACTTAAATATTAAAAATATTTACATTTACAAAGCTAAGTAGAAGCTAAGCATGGTGAAAATGCTACCTTTGAGTCTTCCCTCAGTGACAACTTCCACACCAAAGACTGTGGAAGTTGTCATGTTAGATTTTCGAGTACCTGACTTGCCCTTCAGCACTGAAATTATCTCTGATCACCAGCTGATTTATCTGTGACTCTCTGAGCGGTTTGTGTTTTTATGCGTCAATGCTTTTGTAATTCCTTAATTTTCTGCTATCTGTTATGTTGGGTGGGAAAAAAACCCATACTGTTTCTAAATCAGAAAAACCTGGTCTACATTTGTCCCTAATTTCATCCAGATCATACTGTTTGTTGGGTTCTTAACTTGCTCTTAAGCTTTTTATTTTCTGTCCAATTTCAGACATTAACCAACATTTATTATTTTACAGCCAATAGGTGCACAAAGGGAAATGATGTTGGTTCATGGTGGTTAAATGTTTAGAACCTCCTCTGTTTTTCCCGGATTGTCTACATAGCCGTCTTTCAGGAATTTCAGCTATGTGAGCCAGCGCTTCCGTCTGGGCTCTCTCTCTCTCCGTTCTGCATTTTAAGACCAGTGGATGGCATAAATAGAAGAAAGCCACTGAACTATATAGAGAGATTAAACTGTGTCGGGCATGATAAATAAGGCTCTCATGTCCCGTAGTGTCCTTAAGAACGAGAAGCCAGCACTGAGAGGCCGTTTCCAGGTCTGTTGCTGCATAATCGTTGGCGGGGTACTTGAGGATTTAGCCAGAACCCCCTTTGAAAATGCTCTCAACGCACAGTGAGGACTTCAGCCCACTAAAGGAGACCAACTGGGCTCAGGAGTGGACCACTCAGCATGTTTCACCAATACTGTAGCATTATTTAACACTGTTTACTGCAGATAATGGAGCAAATTTTGAGTCATTATGGTAATTTGATGTCTTGCTTTAGGGACTCGCCAATAAGATGAGCTATTGGTTTAGTGCGATCATTATGTGCTTAACGTCTGGTGATACCACTGCAGTGTGTGCTGCTAACTGTCCTTAACTGAACCTGTAGGAGGAGGAACAAAATCCACTGTTTTGGAAACACTGTAAAATAAGAAATCATGCTAAAATGAGGGAACTCCGCCACAGTGTCCAGACGTCCTTGTTTTTCATTCTGTTTGCTGAAACAATTTTAGGAATCCAGGGTTTACTGAGTTTACCGCATCTTCAGGAGCAGCAGGAAAAGACTACGCATTTTGCTCTAGAAAGCTAAAGAAAGATGTCTAGACAATACTCTGTGTGTGTGCAGATTAGTATATTTATAACCCGGACGACCTTCTGTAGCCGGCTGAACAGATGGGAAGCAAGAGGAAGGCTTTCTTGTCACAAATGCACTTATGATAATTTCCTCTTGGTGTATGTTTTCTGAAGAGAATTTCTGCTGATATTGAAAAAATGATTTTCTTATCGTGAAACGTCTAAATGATCAGATTCCTTGAGCATTTAGATGTTTGTCTTACAGTTAAACACAAACCTAGATTTGAAATTATCCAAAGTTGCCCTGATATGGGAAAAAAAAAATTTTTGTTTAAGAAAACCGGTCTAATCTAACCAGGAGGATGTTTTGTGCACAAATATCTATAACGTTAAAAATGGAGAAATAATCTAGAATTCAAATTGTGAAATTTAAAAAATGTTATTAAAGTGTTGTATACTGGGTCTGAAACGATTAATAGTGATGAATCAATTATTGAAACGTCAACTAATTTAGTAATTTAGCCCTTTTGGGTGTCTAGTCAATCCAGGTCAATCATACAAGCAAAATCATCTGATTCTTATTGTAAACCAAATCATTTAATCATCTGTTGTTCAAATCACCAACTCGTTATGTGCAGACGTGAGCCACCAAAAAGATGTAGTCGTGCTTATTTATTTATTTTTGACAAAATGTAATACTAGAGAGTTTAATAAGACACTGTTGCTTGTCAGAACCCACACTAACAAACCTCCTGCGTTCAGAGTATTACTCAACATACTCTGAACGCAGAGTATGTTGCGTTCAGAGTATGCAACATACTCTTGCGTACTCTGAAATCTTACGACTATTCAGCACAGAATCACCCTCAGAGAGGTTCAACAATAACACAGCCAAATGTTGGTGAATTTTCTCTTGGTGATCATTATCGGACCCTGAGCCTGGTCCCTCCAGCTTCCACAGCGGGCCGGAGTGACTCCGCTTGTTTCATCCAAAGAGCACAGAGGTCAGCGGTCTACAAGTAACAATGGACCTCAGCTCGGGGAGGGACAGAGAGGGTCACTGTTGAGAATGAGATCACATTTACTGAGCATTTGTTTTTCACATGTTTGTGTGTGTGTGTGTGTGTGTGTGTGTGTGTGTGTGTGTGTGTGTGTGTGTGAGGGGAATACCAAGGTAGCTAGCAAACCTGCGTAATGCTGTAAGAATCTTGGTGGTCTTCTACCCCAGTGTTGTCAGTAACACGTTACAAAGTAACGTCGGAGCACTTTTTTTAGTAACTAGTAATCTAACGCGTTGCTATTTCAAATCCAGTAATCAGATTAAAGTTACTTTTCAAAGTCACTTTGCGTTACTGTGCGTTACTACCTTCTTTTGTTATTTAATTGTATTTCCTCCACGCGTCTTGTCGAGTGACC